>KV008303.1:3769-24375 GCA_001598015.1 Dorcoceras hygrometricum
CGCGAGTGTAACTAGGTAAACTCATTTACCTAAAACACTTCTAGTAC
The DNA here is from genome assembly GCA_001598015.1 of Dorcoceras hygrometricum. Lineage (NCBI taxonomy): Eukaryota > Viridiplantae > Streptophyta > Magnoliopsida > Lamiales > Gesneriaceae > Dorcoceras > Dorcoceras hygrometricum. The sequence goes on from KV008303.1 coordinate 3,817, forward strand.
TCTGGCCAGAGATTTATACACTATTATCCCCTCAGATAGCATAGGATATCCACGCATGAGAGCGAGCGGTGAATCCTCGACAACGAAGCATCGACTCCTACATGCATCGGGATCTCACCCAATCCCGCCGCCTAATGACCCCAAGTGAGTCGGCAAACGGGTCAAAGTGAGACGCCTATCATGTAGAGTCTCAATGACGTTTCGCGTAGTGAGGACTAATCAGTACAACCAAGACCTCGGACTTTTCCACTCGACAAATGGTAACCACTTGGAAAGTCCGAACGAGGGTAGTTCTGTGAACTTCCAGCACCACGTTGAGGACAGATTCTTGCAAAATGTCCAGGTTGATTACAAATGCGGCAAAGGCCAAACACTCCTCTACATTGTTCAGTGTTGTGTTTGCCTCCACACTTGGTACAGTAATCACCATATTTCTGTCCAGCTCCCAGTTGTTTGAATTCACTTGAACTGGAGGAGCTACTGGTACCTGAACGCTTGATATGTTTTCCTTTTCCTTTAAAGAAATTTTTCTTTCCACTACCGCTGCTTCCAACATCAAAACGAGGGGGTGGTGGAATCTGTGAGTTCTCTTGTGGTAATTTGGCTGCTGATGGCACAAATTGCGCTCTTCGTTGCCTTAGCAATCCTGCTTCTGATCCTTTTGTGTGATTCAATGCATCGGCAAAAGTATTTGGTCGCCCTGTATTCACCAAAGTGAACACATCGGGATTCAATCCATTGATAAACTGGTCGGCTTGCGCTTCATCACTGATAGCAACATGTGGAGCGAATTTAAGTAAACTGGTGAATTTGGCAACGTATTCTTCGATATTCAATTGACCCTGTCTCAAGTTTGCAAATTCTGCTCCTTTATCCTTTCTATACGTAACGGGGAAAAATCGTTGATAGAAATCTGTTCTAAATACTGCCCAAGTAATCACAGTACCTTGGTTTTCAAGTGCTTTATTTGTTGCTATCCACCAACTTTTACCAAGACCATGCAACTGGTGCACTATCAATTTTACCCGACGATCATCGGTATAATCCAACGCTTCAAATAACTGTTCTATATCCTCTAAGCAGTTCTCACAATCTATTGCATTTTCTGTTCCTGTCAAGGTTGGTGGTTTAAAAGACTGAAATAATTTCAAAAATGTTTCCATCGGGGTTGCAGCTGCAATCAATACATCAGTCGATGTACTACCCTGCTCTGTTCGCGGAACTGTTCCAGTCTGCCGGGTAGTTGTTCTTCGAGGAGGCATATCTGAAAATTAGAGAGATTTGTTTACAATTCTTCATCAGATCAATAACAAATCTCAGTCCCTCCTCTGATTAGCACACATCAATGTGCTACTTCTCAAGAGATCGAGTTCTGATTCATACTTCATTCAATACATGCTACTAAAGAGCATGTAATTCTCATAACTCTTCGGCATACTCTTACCATTTATTCACAGTACTCAAGTGATATAAATTCAAAACAGGAAGAAATATACCATGCAAGCACGCAATAAATCAATTGGGAAAACTCAATCTACCCCATATGTAATTCTCATAACTCTTCGGCATACTCTTACCATTTATTCACAGTACTCAAGTGATATAAATTCAAAACAGGAAGAAATATACCATGCAAGCACGCAATAAATCAATTGGGAAAACTCAATCTACCCCACTCATCTAGTTCAATAACTTAATGGTTTAGTGGGCTCTGATACCACCTATTGTGAGGCTCTCTGCTCACAATTATTCTTCTAATATCATCTTATGGGCGTTTAATTAGCGTTTAATTAAACCAACGAGTTTAAGTAGTGAAATCTGGTAGCATTTTTTTTAAAAAAATTAGGTCCCCAAAAGCTGGTCATTGGTAACAGAACAGAACTATGTTTGTGTTCCAAAAACTGTTTATTTATAAACAGAACAAAACAGTACAACGGTTATTGCATGGTATATTTATCAATACAAGATCTGACCAGTAGTCACAAAACCAGATTTCATCAAACACTAACGCTAACTATTTCAAGACTATGCTAGCAGCAGATCTCTAGAAGTTCTTCTTATTTGTTGCCCTTCATCTAGGTAGCCAGCTCTCACTACCCTTGACCAATCAATTCAGCTCTCTTCTACCTGTTGTCATACACACATACAAAACAAGACAACATCCGGATAAACTCCGGTGAGAAACAATATCAATATAATCAACAGGTATATGCAATAGAATAAATAAATGTATATCAACATGTATCAATTCTAAAATGCAATGCAATGAATCTATCGCAATTCTGCGTCTCAGAACTGATTCCATTTCACATCAATGCCATCAAGATTCGTATCCGATCTTGACATGGATATCCATCTATCGAAGTTAACTCCAACTTCGAAAATCAGGTCATCTCAGTCCTGGGAATTAGAATCAATTCATATTCTCTTCGTGTTATGCAATATCATGCAAATATAAAAGATCCACTACCTGTGATGGATCGACACAAATAACTCAAGTTCTAAATCAAGAACAGTAATCAACAAGTATGTGATTTCATTGGGATAACTCAAGAAAACTCATTCTCGAGTAATCTAACCCCTGACTCTCACTGTGCTCGGGAACGACAAGAACTTCACTTGGATTATTTTATCCGGAATTTGTACCACTCAGTATTTTGAATAACACAACTGCTTGTTAAAAGTTGACTGGTGAGTTTCCTCAAAACTTAAGCATCAAAGCAGTGAATCCATATCTTAACATAAACTCGAACTGGAACATGCAACAGGCAAGCATACACAGAAAACAACGAAGCAATACATATGTTTTCCAGATGCAGCAAGAATCAGATTTACTTGCCTGAATGAAGGTCACAACGTGCAGACGGCTTCAGTTGAAGTCCTCCTCTAGCACACTTCCGAGAGCTTTTAAATTTTTGAGAGAACTAAAAGTTTTCTTGCAATCATAAATGAGTCCAGAACTTCACGTAAACCATTCTATACGTGGGAGCATGATTGAGTAGTAGGTAAAAACACTTGAGTAGGCATGGTTGCCAGACCAACTCCTTGTCTCTTTAAAAGATTTGCTAAAAACTCCTTACTACCATTTTATTTTAAAATATTGCTACAAGAATTTATTAAAAACAGATCTCCCAACTGAATTCGTTTTACTTTTTAAAGGAACTTCAGATCTGGACCATTTCAGATTTGTGCTTAGGGTGAAATCCTTCCGGAGCCTTCTGGGCCGTTGCTTCTAAGCTGGAAGAAAAGAAAGAAATCAGATTTGAACTGAAATCAGAATGCTCGAAATCTCAAATCAGCCCTTAGAATAGAATGGCTAAACAATTTGTGGTCCTATGGATTTTGGGGCGCTACAATATGTGTTTATCGAAGTCCGGCGTTTTCGTGCAGTTGTTGTTTTTGATCTTTTGTCAAAACTGTATTAAGATCCAATACAACAATAGATAATTCATACAGAGTTTCAGTAGTCGTAATATCTCATTTTATAATCGAACCAGAAGTTCTTTTATTCCAAAGATGTTTCTCCTATTTACTTTTGGCGCCATCTGTTGTGTACCAGTTTTGTTCGGGAATACAACTTACAACGTTTCACACTTAGTCCTTCTATTCCTTTTGATTATCCATTTACTCCATTCCGTTGATTCCCATGGGTGTTTGCGTCACACGCAGTTTCTTGGGTTTGGCAGGTTACTATCGCAAGTGTATCAAGGGCTTCTCTTCGATTTCAGTTCCCTTGATAGTCTGACCAAGAAGAATGAAAAGTATGTTTGGAGTCCCGAGTGCCAGAGAAGCTTTGATCAGCTGAAGGAGGCCCTCACTTCAGCACCAATGTTAGCGATGCCAGTGGATCATGAGGAGTTTGCGATTTAGACAGATGCTTCCCTGAGAGGTTTGGGTGCAGTTCTGATGCAGGGAGGTAAGGTTATTGTTTATGCGTCGAGACAGCTGAAGATTTATGAGAAGAACTATCCGACGCACGATTTGGAGCTTGCAGCAGTAGTGTTCGCTTTCAAAATTTGGAGACACTATTTTTACGACGAGAAGTGTCAGATCTTCACCGACCACAAGAGCCTCAAGTACTTCTTCACCCATAGGATCTGAATATGAGGCAACACAGATGGTTAGAGTTGGTGAAGACTACAACTGTGACATTAGCTACCATCTGGGTAAAGCTAATGTGGTGGTAGACCATTTGAGCAGGAAAACTGCAGTAGTGGCATGTTTATCTGTTGAGAGGCCACTACAGGATGAGATTGAGAGGTTTGGGCTAGAGTTGTACTCAGGAGGCTGTGCACCGATTTTAGCAGTGCTCAAAGTTCAGTCGACTCTTCGAGAGCAGATTAGAGATGGGCAGGCCTCCGATGAGCATTTACAGCAGTGGAGACAACGAGATGAGGCCAGGGGACGAGGTCTGTCCACATTTGAGGACTTGGTAAGAAGTGAGCAGATTTGGTGAGTCGGTCTACTATAACCCAAATTGAATTGTATCCCTGGACAGTTCTGGGTAAACCAACTATAAAATCCATTGCAATACTCTCCACTTCCATTCTGGTATTGGAAGGGGTTTTAGCATTCCAGCTGGTCACTGATGTTCGGCTTTGACCAACTGACAAGTTAGGCATTCTGAAACAAATCTAGCAATGTCACGTTTCATGCTTGGCCACCAATTCAACTTCTGAAGATCTTTATACATCTTGGTACCCCCTGGATGCACTGTGTATGGGACTGAATGGGTTTCTGTCATCAAATCAGATCTCAAGTTGTCCACGCTAGGAACCCATAATCTACCCTGATATCTGAAAATTCCTCCAGCTGTGTTATAGAGATTACTCACCCTCTCCTCATCTTGTTTAACCCACTTCTTTAGCTGCTCATCTAACAGATGTCCTTCCTGGATCTGGTCTATCAGATTTGATCTAATGGTGAGATCTGCCAAGATCACTATGCTATCATGGGGCACCAGTTCTAATCCAAACATCTCAATCTCCTTAGCCAATGGTCGCTGGACAGTGAGCTGGGCTAATCCTATTGCTTTCCTGCTAAGAGCATCTGCCACAACGTTGGATTTTCATGGGTGGTAGCTAATGATACAATCGTAATCTTTGACCAGCTCTAACCACCTTCTCTGTCTCATGTTCAATTCTTAATGAGTGAAGAAGTACTTTAAACTCTTATGATCTGTATATCTCGCACTTCTCCTCATACAGATATTGTCTCCAGATCTTAAGGGCAAAAATCACAACTGCTAATTCTAGATCATGCGTAGGATAATTCTTCTTGTGGTTCTTCAGTTGTCTGGAAGCATACGCTACTACTCTATGATCCTGCATCAATACAGCTCCTAAACCTATCTTGGAAGCATCTGTGTAGATAACAAAATTCCCTTGCTCAGAAGGCATGGTTAGTACTGGAGCTTCTATCAATGATTGCTTCAGTTTCTCGAAACTCTGATGACAACTAGGGGTCCACTCGAACTTAACTTTGTTTCCTAGTCAACAAAGTCAACGGAACTGCTGTCTTTGAAAATCCTTGAATGAATCGCCTGTAGTATCCAGCAAGTCCCAAGAAGCTCCTTACCTCTGAAACAGATCTGGGCACAGGCCAGTCTTGCACAGCTTTGACCTTAGCTGGGTCGACTTCTAGTCCATCCTTCGAGATAATGTGACCTAGGGATGCCACATTCTCCAACCAAAACTCACACTTGCTAAATTTAGCAAACAATCTCTTGTCCTTCAAAACTTGTAACACATCGAAGCTGAATGGCGTGCTCGGAGCTACTCTTAGAATATACTACGATATCATTTATGAATACGATTACAAACTGATCCAAAAATGGCTGAAAAATTCTATTCATCAGATCCATAAAAACATATGGAGCGTTAGTTAATCCAAAAGGCATCACTAAAAACTCACAATGGCCATAACGCGTCCTGAAAGCTGTCTTATATATATCGGCCTCTTTGATCTTTAGCTGATGATATCTAGATCTTAAATCTATCTTGGAGAACACTGCTGTCAGGCCTCGTGCTCACAATAGAGTAAAATCACATAAACACAAGCGGAAGCTACTAAAACGCGGGTAAAATTTTTGCTTTTGGCCTGACGGTTTAAAACAATATAATTTAAAATACGACAATACTCAAAATACAATCCCAGTTTAACAAAACCACCACAACAAACGGTACAACATAACATGTATCAAATACCTGGTAACAACAACAAGATACAACAAAATACAACATGAGCACAGAGCATCCCCTGGCTAACTGTACTGATACATATATATATGCTATACGCTACTGGGATACTCTAACCACCTCCTGGGGCACCTCCAGCTGGGTAAAAGCCACGATCAGCTGCAGAATCTGAACAACAAAACAGGCAAGGAAACAAACCAAGCCCCAGAGGGACATGTGGTCAAACCCCAGTACGGAGAGCAACTATAAAACAGCAGTAAACAACAAGAATAAAATGCAGATGCTATGCATGAGACCAGGGACAACAGCCGGAGGCTACAACCAAGGAAGGGAGCCAAAGAACTCAATGCACAGCTCAACAAAATCTGCAACAAACGGTGGCCACGGGGTGTGTTCAAAGTGTGGTAATGAGCCACTCTCCTTGACACCACACCCGAATACCAGATGCATCAAACAGCTCGACCTGCCGTTGCCCAACCTATGAACTGTGGTAGTTAACCACTCGGCGCATAGGGGCTAACAAACCCAGCAGGGAGATGAGAGTGCGGTATCCCCGCTCGCCCTCGCATCCTGGTAAGAACAGAGCAACAACAACGAAACAATGGCTACAAAAGCTGAAATGAGATGATAATACGTGTATGCAACATGCTGGAATAACAAGCATATAACCATATGTAAAACAACAACCACAACAGCACGCATACACAACATAACTCACGACCATCTCACAAAACAGCAATCTCACAAGGCAACTACACACAGCAGCCACAACAAATCCAACAACTACAATTTATCCAAGCCATACACTCGCTGCATTTACAAGCTCAACCCGTACCTTCCAATTCTGTAACTCGCCTTGACACCACACCCGAATACCAGATGCATCAAACAGCTCGACCTGCCGTTGCCCAACCTATGAACTGTGGTAGTTAACCACTCGGCGCATAGGGGCTAACAAACCCAGCAGGGAGATGAGAGTGCGGTATCGCCGCTCGCCCTCGCATCCTGGTAAGAACAGAACAACAACAACGAAACAATGGCTGCAAAAGCTGAAATGAGATGATAATACGTGTATGCAACATGCTGGAATAACAAGCATATAACCATATGTAAAACAACAACCTCAACAGCACGCATACACAACATAACTCACGACCATCTCACAAAACAACAATCTCACAAGGCAACTACACACAGCAGCCACAACAAATCCAGCAACTACAATTTATCCAAGCCATACACTCGCTGCATTTACAAGCTCAACCCGTACCTTCCAATTCTGTGCAACGATTACCACAATCAAGCCCGAGAAATCTAATTCCAACACCTGCTAAACACATGCACAACAGATCTCAGGCAAGCTAACAGAAACTCACGTCCAACTATAGAAGCTCACGGCTGGGAGCTAAGCTCAACCAGAAATCAATCCTACCAATACAAATTCACAGGAAGCTTAAGGCTAGGAACAAGATTTCAAAGCTAAATCGAAAGGCTACCTGCACACGCACAAACGCACAAACAAAACAGCAGCTTTGTGCTTTTGCTCCAGCCAACAACAGCCTCCAAAAGTGGTATGGGATGAAAGAGCTTGTCGAGAGGAGTCCAACGCTACCTCGGACGTCCAAAATGATGGCCGGAAACGACGGGAATTCACCGGAGAAGCTCACGGTGAACAGTACCCGAGGGTTTGAGCGAAGAATGAAAGTCGGGAGGAAAAATCACTAAGTATGGGATCTGCTAATATGATAGAAGGCCAAAGCTTCCAATATATACACACGAGAAATCTGTTTAATACAACCACCGACAGAAACAGATTTCATAGGCAATCCCACGCATGCGCTAACAGCGCTCAAAACTCCCAAAACGAGGTCGCTCTAAAACCACGAAGAAAACTGATCTCTAAAACCACACGCGAGAGCTGAAAACCAAAAGAGTTAAAAGCTGGAGAAATCTGGAACTAACACTACTAAGATCTGAACAATCAGCAAACGCGCTAATCGCTAAAACGACGTCGCACAGCACCACGAGGAAATCTGATTGCTAACGCTAAACGCAAATATCATGCCACAGATCTCTCCCACAAGCGTTCACCAAAACGGCGCCGTAACAACTTATCTAAACGACATCGTATCGCAGACCTCTACACATCAACGCAACAGATCTCTCCTGCCCACGAGATATCCAGACTTCACAAAAACGACGGCATATTGATCTTGCGCAAGCAATTACGCGCTGCGACCAGATTTCTCAAGAAATCCGACAGATCTCGCCAACAATTCAGATTTCTCACAAAATCAGATTTCTTCCCAAAAACCCAAAAATACGAAACATCCAGAATTGCTCTAAATGTGAAATCTGACCCGAAAATGCAAACGAAGCCTCCAAATTGAATTCCGAACACCCAGAATTCCTCAAAAACCGATTAACCCAACAATTAATCTTTTATTAAATTTCAGGTCTCACATTTCTCCCCCACTAAAAAGGATTTCGACCTCGAAATCAAACAAAAATTCAGGAATTCCAACACAGCAACAGAAAACCAAAACAGAAAAATCGCCCAACACATGGCCAAGAGTTCAAGATAACTGAGCAAGAAAATAACAACAACTAGGAAAGAATTACAACCAAAACTACAAGTACTGGGAATCTAGCACAACAGCTACTCAAACAGATGCGGCCACTTGCGCTGCATCTTTTCCTCCAGCTCCCATGTAGCTTCTTCCCTGCCATGCTTGCTCCATTGCACCATCACCAACGGAATGGTTTTATTCCTCAATTGTTTCTCTTTTCTGCCAAGGATTTGCAAGGGACATTCCTGATAACTCGTCTGATCTAGCTCAACCTCGTCAGTTCTAAGCACATGAGACGGATCTGGCTCGTACTTCCTCAACATGGAAACATGAAAGACATCATGTAGAGAAGATAATTCCGGAGGCAACAACAGCCGATATGCCAAATGGCCAATCCTCTCAACAATTTCATACGGTCCGACGTAACGAGGGGCTAAATTTCCCTTGTGACCAAAGCGCATAACACTGCGAAACGGAGAAACTTTGAGAAATTCCTGATCACGAACCTGAAACTCTAGAGGTCGACACCTCTTATTCGCATAACTGGCTTGGAAATCCTGGGCAGCTTTCATCCGCTGTCGAATTAGATCCACATGATCCTTCATTTGCTGCATAAAGTCTGGGGCAGATAGTTGCTTCTCCCCCACTTCTTCCCAACATACTGGCGATCTGCACTTCCTGCCATACAAAGCCTCAAACGACGCCATGCCAATCGTCACCTGATAGCTGTTATTGTAGGAAAATTCCACCAAAGACAACGCGTCTTGCCAGCTACCACCAAAATCCATCACAACAGCTCCTAACACATCCTCCAACGTCTGGATAGTTCGCTCAGATTGGCCATCTGTCTGAGGGTGATATGCGGTACTCATAGCCAATCTGGTTCCTAGAGCTGCTTGCAGACTCTTCCAAAACCTGGAAGTAAACCTTGGATCTCGGTCGGAAATGATCGAAACAGGCACACCGTGCAGTCTAACCACAAAATCCACATACAGTTTTGCCATTTTCTTCCACGAAATCCATCGCTATATGCTCCCAATTCCATTGGGGCAGTTCCAAACTCTGCAACAGACCACCAGGTCTCATCCTTTCAGCCTTTACCATCTGACAGTTCAAACAACGAGCAACGAATCCAGCAACGTCGCTCTTCAGGCCAGCCCACCAGAAGTGCGGCTTCAACGTATGGTACATCTTCCGTGCACCAGGATGAACACTGTGTCTACTGCAGTACGCTTACCGAAGGATCTCCTCCTTCAAATCAATAAGGTTAGGCACAACCAGCCTGCCACGAAACCTCAAGCAACCATCAGAAGAAATGGAATAATCCTCAAGTTCTCCAGCCCTGACCTTTAACTTCAACTCGTGGATGGAAGGATCAGTCCTTTGAGCTGCTCGAATAGTCGAAACAATCTGTGACTCCACTTGGAAAGAAGAAAACACAACACACCTCAGCCGGGTAGAATCTCCAACCAGAAGTGTTAAGATGCTTCTGGTCCTTAGAGATATACAACGAAGCAAGCATCTCACTAGCCTTCCTGCTCAAAGCATCAGCCACTACATTCGATTTCCCAGGCTGATACTTGATCTCGCAATCAAAGTCCTTCAGCAGCTCCATCCAACGACGCTGTCTCATATTCAAGTCAGGCTGTGAAAACAGATAATGCAAACTTTTGTGGTCCGAGTACACCACAAATTGCTCGCCATACAGGTAATGACGCCAGATCTTCAACGCAAAAACCACGGCTGCTAGCTCCAAATCATGGACTGGATAACGAGTCTCATGCGGTTTCAGCTGCCGTGAAGTATACACAATGACTCGACCATTCTGCATCAAAACACAGCCCAATCCATTGAGCGAAGCGTCAGAACAAACAACGAAACCACTTGATCCGGATGGTAGAGCCAACACAGGTGCAGTAGTCAGTTTCTCCTTGAGCAATTGAAACGCATTCTTGCATTTCTCAGTCCACACAAACCTCTTGTCCTTCTGAGTCAATTGAGTCATCGGCTTTGCTATGCTAGAAAATCCTTCAACGAAACGACAATAATAGCTAGCCAGACCCAAGAAACTGCGAATCTCCGACACATTCCTGGGACGCTCCCAGTTCAAAATGGCATCAACCTTACTAGGATCCACAGAAATCCCCTCGGCTGAAATAACATGACCCAGAAATACGATGCGATCCAGCCAAAACTCGCACTTGGAGAATTTAGCATACAGCTGCTGGTCTCTCAACGTCTGAAGGACAATTCTCAGGTTCTCCTTATGCTCCAAAGTAGTCTTAGAATATACCAATATGTCGTCAATGAACACTATCACGAATTGTTCTATGAACTCTCTGAAGACCCGGTTCATCAGATCCATAAAGACTGCAGGCGCGTTGGTCAACCCAAACGGCATAACCACGAACTCAAAGTGTCCGTACCTCGTACGAAAAGCAGTCTTTGCGACATTCTCTTACTCTCAGCTGATGGTACCCGGAACGCAAGTCGATCTTCGAATACACCGCAGAACCTTGCAGCTGATCAAACAGATCATCGATCCTGGGTAAAGGGTACTTGTTCTTAACAGTCGCTTTGTTCAACTGGCGGAAATCAATGCAAATCCGCATTGAGCCATACTTCTTCTTCACAAACAAAATGGGCGCTCCCCACGGCGACATGCTAGGTCGGATAAAACCTTTCTCCAGCAAATCGTCCAACTGCACCTTGAGTTCTCTCAACTCCGCAGGCGCCAAATGATACTGGGCACGAGAAATCGGAGCTGTGCCAGGCACCAGCTCAATGCTGAAGTCAATCTCTCGCCTCGGAGGAAAACCAGGAATCTCCTCCGTGAACACATCGGGAAAATGTCGCACCATGGGAACGTCTCTAAGTTGCACACGAGAAGAAGAAGACGAACAGTCGCTTTGTTCAACTGGCGGAAATCAATGCAAATCCGCATTGAGCCATCCTTCTTCTTCACAAACAAAATGGGCGCTCCCCACGGCGACATGCTAGGTCGGATAAAACCTTTCTCCAGCAAATCGTCCAACTGCACCTTGAGTTCTCTCAACTCCGCAGGCGCCAAATGATACTGGGCACGAGAAATCGGAGCTGTGCCAGGCACCAGCTCAATGCTGAAGTCAATCTCTTGCCTCGAAGGAAAACCAGGAATCTCCTCCGTGAACACATCGGGAAAATGTCGCACCACGGGAACGTCTCTAAGTTGCACACGAGAAGAAGAAGACGCATCCAAAGCGTAAATCATGAAACCAGCATTCCCAAAGGACAACAAACTAAACATCTCCATCACTGAGAGTAACGGGATCTTCGATCGAGAATCCTCGCCGCAGAAGTCCCACGTAGACAAAGGCCTAAAACGAACAATCCCATGGAAACAATCCACGGAGGCCCTATAGTTGGACAACACGTCCATCCCAACGATACAATCGAAATCCCACAACATCAGACGGATCAAATTTGCTACCAACACATGCTCCCAAAACCTCAAAACGCCATCTAACAAAACCTCCTGGGACAACAGGCTCACACCGCCAGGGGTAGAAACAGAAACAGCATCGTGCGAAGGGATGATATGCAAACCATGCTCGATAACAAAAGAATCAGAGATAAAAGAATGCGATGCACCGGTGTCAAACAACACACGTGCAGGAAATCGAAAACAAGACAAATACCTGCAATCACCCTGCTCGGCGTCTCCTCCGCCTGCTCCCTAGTCATGACGTTGGCCTGAGCATGCTGGGGTCCAGAATAGAACGGCTGAGATGACTGTCCGAATCGCGATGGACCAGGCTGCTGGAACGGCCTGAACGGAGTCTCACCAATCTTGGGCTGCTGAAACTGAGGGGAACGACCCCTAGACTGTCCTCCTCGACCCTGAGGCTGGGCTGCGGCTGGCTGCGATCCAGCTATACCTGCAATCACCCTGCTCGGCGTCTCCTCCGCCTGCTCCCTAGTCATGACGTTGGCCTGAGCATGCTGGGGTCCAGAATAGAACGGCTGAGATGACTGTCCGAATCGCGATGGACCAGGCTGCTGGAACGGCCTGAACGGAGTCTCACCAATCTTGGGCTGCTGAAACTGAGGGGAACGACCCCTAGACTGTCCTCCTCGACCCTGAGGCTGGGCTGCGGCTGGCTGCGATCCAGCTGACGGACACACCCTAGCGAAATGTCCATACTGACCACAAATATTGCAAGAGCCCTGCACACCGACACACTGGGTAGAAGGATGCTTGCCACCACAATAACCACAGAACTCAGCCGGAGAACCACTGCTACTCGAGCTACCTGAACCAGACGATCCAGAACTATACTTCTTCTTGAACTGTTGACCGCGGGGTCGGAACCTCTGATGGCCAGACTTCTGTGCCACCCGCGGCTACTGCTGCTGCTGGGGCTGATGGGCTGACTGGGAAGACTACGAAGACTGTGCTCCCTGAATAGCGGGACGGCCACCCTGCGCTACCAACTGCCTACGAGCACGACGACTCCGCAAACCCTCCTCAATATCGATAGCACTATCAACTGCTTCAGCATAAGTCTTGGGTTTGCTTGTCAGCACCATCTGATACAGTTCCTCATTTAAACCCTCTAAAAATCTGGTCCTCTTCGCCCTCTCCCAGCCAGAAACATGAGGGACGTACGCCAAAAAAGAAGAAAACGTCCGAGCATACTCCCGAACAGACATCGAGCCCTGCTCCAGATGATCAAACTCCCGCTCACGGGCATTCACATAAGACTCAGGAACATACTCCTGCCTAAAAGTCTCGCAAAAGCTATCCCAAGTAATCCCAACACCGGTCTCCAAAAAAGTACTAGAAGCACATCGCCACCAGCGCTCTGCACCCTTTCTAAGCTGAAGGGTCACCAAGCTCAAACGATGCTCGCCGTCATACTGGACACGATCGAATAGACCAGTGATGTTCCGAAGCCACGAATCTGCATCCTCGCTCGACTCGCCGCCATTGGAAACCTGATGATTCATCCTCTGAAACCTCTCTATCACAACGTCCATCCTCTCCACAGGGGTAGGCAAAACCTCAACCTCCTCCTCTTCATCACGGCTACTACGAGTACGACTAGGAGCACTACGCCGATCCTCATTCTGTCCCTCCGACTCCTGAAACTGCCCCTACCTCTAGCACTATGTCTAGGCGGCATCTACGAAGGCACTCAACAGGAAAAGGCAACAGAGAACAGATACAGCATAGATATCACAACAATATGCAGCACATAATAGGTCAAGCACATGCAACACACGACACTGTGCCTAGACTCAAGTGTGACCAAAGAAATCGAGCTTATCCCAGCTTAAGCTCTGATAACTGCTGCTCCCTTCAACTGGTCAAACAATTCCTCAATTCTATGCAAGGGGTACTTATTCTTAATGATGAGCTTATTCAACTCGCGATAGTCTATACACACTCTGAAACTTCCATCCTTCTTCTTAACAAACAAAGCAGGGGCTCCCCAAGGGGATGTACTAGGTCGAATAAATCCCTTATCCAACAGATCTTGGATTTGTTCTTTCAGTTCTTTCATCGCTGAAGGTGCAAGCCAGTAGGGTGGTCTAGAAACAGGAGCTGCTCCATGTACTAAATCGATAGCGAATTCTATCTCTCTGTCTGGAGGAAATCCACTGATGTCTTCTGGAAACACTTTTGGAAACTCATTCACCACCTCCACATCCTCTAACTCTGGCTTACTAGAAACAGTTAGGGAAGATAAACTTCCAGAAACCCTACTCCACCTTTCCTCAAACAGCGCTGGGCCTTCAAAGTTGAAATAACGCGAGGAGCTCTACGAAGCTGGTCAGATTTGAAGGAAATCTGAAATCCCGTGGACAGATTTACAACCACTGTCCTGAGCTTAAAGTCGATGACTACTCCATATTTAGATAACCAGTCTATTCCCAAAATCAAATCGAATTCAGGCATGGGTAAAGAAATTAAGTTGGCGGTAACTACATGTCCTTGAAATTCCAGCTCTAAGTCACGGTATATACTGTGAGATATCGACTCTTCTCCTGATGGCACAGTTACGCAATATCCAGGGACAATGTTTCTGGTTTGTAGGGTACCTTCTTAGCAAAATCTGCCGCTATAAAGGAATGGGTCGCACCCGAATCTAGCAGGGCAAAAGAAAACATACCAGCAATCGAAATATTACCCGCAATTACAGTAGAATCGGGGTTAGCTTGCTCAACTGTCATGACGTAAGCTCGACTGGGCACCAGTTGTTTTGACTGGGGACAGTACTTGGATATGTGGACTTGAGCACCACACTTATAACATCTGCTCTGGCCGGCTTTGCATTGTCCCGGGTGATTCTTATGACACTTGGGGCAAACTGGCTTGTTGTTTCCAACTGGTACTGCACTAATAGGATGGGCTGGTATAGGTTTCGGTTCTTGGGATCGCTGCTGGTTCTTATTTTGCTTCTTAAATGGCCTCTGATCTGCCTGTTGAAAGGACTGCCTCCTCTGCTGTCTTTCCTGTTCAACATCTTTCCAGTCCCTCTCAACTTGCAGGGCCTTTTCTACTGCTTCCCTGTAAGTTACGGGTCCTGCTAACCTGACATTCAACTTGAACGTAGGTTTCAATCCTTCCACAAAATGACTCAGCTTCTCCTCGGGGTCCCTTCCAATAAGAGGTACAAAATAGCAGCCCCTCTCAAACTTTTGGATATACTCTTGCACAGTCATATTCCCTTGCTTTAGGGTCAAGAACTCTCGCTTCAACTCAGACCTCTTGTCTGCTGTGAAGTACTGCTCAAAAAACACTCTTTTAAACTCTTCCCATGAGAGAATTGTCAAATCTACCGACAGCTTTGCTCCCTTCCACCAGATCATTGAATCATCTCTTAACATATAGATAGCGCACCTAGGCCTATCCAGATCTGGGATCTGTAGGTACTCAAAAATTACTTCCATAGACTTGATCCAGCTTTCAGCAACAAGCGGATCTGTGGTACCACTGAACTCCTTTGGTTTCTATCTTCGGAACCTCTCATGGGAGTCATCATGATTGGGTCCCCTGCTGCTGGGAGATTGGCCATTGCCTCTGCCGGATTGCTCTACTAACAGTTCTAAGAGTTGGGTAATACGAGCATTACTATCTGGACTAGGATCTTCTACAGGGGTGCTTCCTCTAGCTCTTCCTCTTCCCGACATCTTAAGCTATAGCCCGCAATCCACCACAAAAGAACATCAGAACTCATAAGAGAAAGAACTCTTAACATAACAATAAAACTCATAGATCTGGAGATGCAGACGGCGAAAGCTGCTCCAAAATGGGGAGTGTGTGTTTATCTCAGGACCATGCTCTGATACCAAGTTGTGACGCCCAAACCCATGGGAATCAACGGAATTGAAGTAAATAAAATTCAAAAGAAATAGGAGGACTAAATTTGAAATAGAGTAAGTTTTATTCCCTTACACAAAACTGAAAAAAAACATATGACGCCAAAGGTACACAGTAGAAACAGATTTGAATTATAAGATTTCAGATATTACAACTACGGGAACTCTATATGAATTCTCTATTGTTGTAATGGATCTTAATACAGTTTGAAGAAAGATCAAAACAACAACAGCTAAGGCCTCGAGGAACCGCTGGCCATTGACAAACACACGCAGCCCCAAAATCTGGTTCAAATTGCGCCACCCGCTTGCCCCTGAGTTGCCTCACCTGCATCGGAAAAACTAGTGAGCCTAAGGTCTCAACAAGTAAAACTAAGGATAACAAAGATCACATAAATGCAGGCATAACTGAATCGTAATACGTAAAATAAAGGAAGATATCTGAATCTGAAATCTCGATACTGAGAGACAGATCGGAACATCGGATCTGAATTTCTTTATACTGAGTGACTTATGGTCTAGAGGCTCTCTGGTGGTCCTTGTGCATGAGGCATGTTATCTGAATTCAGTAATTCTGTGAAGGTATTACAGTAATTTCATAATTTTGTCCCTTCCATGAAGGGATTATAGTCATACCATAATCCTGTCCCTTCCTGATTGACCGGGTCCTCTATGCCATAAGTCCTTAAAACTGAAGCTTTACTTCCTTTACTTTAAAAAAGCTTTTACTTTGATTTTGATCAAGGATCGACCACTGAAAACTGGTATAGTCACTAAAATGAAACTCATTTTATTTTTGAAAACGTTACTGAGTGTACGGCTGGGCTAGGAGCTGATGATAGCAAAGACCAGCTCCGAAGAGACACGACTTGAGAGTGCAAACAGATTTGGGTTGGGGAAACAAATCTTATGCCCATAGGAACGGCTTTGACTATATAAATAGATCTCAGGTGTGAAAACAGATCACAGGCGTGAATAACAGCTTTGGCTAGAGAAAATGGCTTTCGAATAGGTGAAACAGATCTGGCTCTATGTAAACATATTCCACGTATAAACCAGATTTGACTAAGGAAACAGATCTGACTTAGGAAACAGTAATATAAACTTCGGCAATAATTTCAGATTTGGAAGGTCACTCAGCTATGAGAAACCATCAAACAATTTGGCTAAGATACTACTTATGCGTGAGAAACAGACTTGGCTAAGAAACACGAAATACTGCGTTAACTCAGACAGTCCCTAAACAAATAGCTTCACTTATCCAATGAAAACAAAGTTCCGATCGAATCAGCAAGTGCAAACAGATTTGGGTTGGGGAAACAAATCTTATGCACATAGGAACGGCTTTGACTATATAAATAGATCTCAGGTGTGAAAACAGATCACAGGCATGAATAACAGCTTCGGCTAGAGAAAATGGCTTTCGAATAGGTGAAACAGATCTGGCTCTATGTAAACAGATTCCACGTAGAAAACAGATTTGACTAAGGAAACAGATCTGACTTAGGAAACAGTAATATAAACTTCGGCAATAATTTCAGATTTGGAAGGTCACTCAGCTATGAGAAACCATCAAACAATTTGGCTAAGATACTACTTATGCGTGAGAAACAGACTTGGCTAAGAAACACGAAATACTGCGTTAACTCAGATAGTCCCTAAACAAATAGCTTCACTTATCCAATGAAAACAAAGTTCCGATCGAATCAGCATCGCCTATCCGTTTAGATTCAATGTCCAGAACTTCCACAGTACTCGGGAACGATAAGAACTTCACTTGGATTATTTTATCTGGAATTTGTACCACTCAGTATTTTGAAAAACACAGCTGCTTGTTAAAAGTTGACTGGTGAGTTTCCTCAAAACTTAAGCATCAAAGCAGTGAATCCATAGCTTAACATAAACTCGAACTGGACCATGCAACAGGCAAGCATACACAGAAAACAACGAAGCAATACATATGTTTTCCAGATGCAGCAAGAATCATATATACTTGCCTGAATGAAGGTCACAGCGTGCAGACGGCTTTGGTTGAAATACTCCTCAAGCACACTTCTGAGAGCTTCTAAATTTTTGAGAGAACTAAAAGTTTTCTTGCAATCCAAAAATGAGTCCAGAACTTCACGTAAACCATTCTGTACTGTTAGGACCGAAAAATAGGATCAAAAGATCAGCAGCCGCGCTTTGTTAAAAGACTTAAAAGATTTTACGCGCTGCTAATACAAACTGAGGTGCAATACCTCTGGTTCTTGAACATATAAAATAAACTCACTAGAAGAGCATCGGAGACAGATCTGGTATGATTTAAAAATCATGCGGAAAATACCATAACTGAATCCTATATTTTAAAACAACTTAAACAGATTTATGTACAACATAAATCTGTTCGAGACTTGCAAGTGCTTGTGTGCTAACAGTGTATGCGATGCTAAGGAAACGCAAGTGCTGATTTGTCATGCGTGCTAAAGTAAATCGAATGCTGAATGAATAAAGAACACAATACTCAGCTGGTTTGTTTCTGGAAGTTCGGACCTCAATGTCCTACATCTCCCCTTCTTCCACCCCGGAAGGCTCCACTAGAATATTTGATCTTACAACTTCGTGTACAGACCCAATCCCACAACCAGCAGCTGTGAGAACTCCTAGACTCCTCAAATGCACAACAGCCTCAACTGTGTGACTGACTACATACACATGAGTTTTACGTCATCGTGCTTGGACGGGACTGTGAAATGATTTCGAGATTCATTCACAAATAGATGTGAATGAATCTCGGTGTGTGAGATTGATACAATGAAGCTCTCAAACTCTCTGTTTTTCTCGCACAATAGGGAAATGCTCTAACAAGCTAATTCTAGCTCCACTGTCAACAGCAATTAAGCTCTCTCTCACTAATGGTAATTGACAGCTTCACTTCAGATTCATTTTCCCTCTGTTGTTGTCTTCTATTGATTTTCTTTTCTATGCAACAACAACCCTCACTGCCTCTGCCTCGCAGTAACGCAGCGTCTTTCCTTTCTTCAACTCGTCAACCTTCTTCAATGGCGCTCTTGAAGTATATAAAGCCTCTGTTTGAAATATGTCCGTTAGATAGATTCCAAATCTGTTCTGCGCTTGTCAAGGCCAAATTGTCGTCTTTCCATTTCAGTGCAACGCTCCTCTGTAAATTGTACTATTTCCCAGAATAGTACAAATCTTGTTCCCTTGAATTGAGGCAATTTGCACGACTTAATCTCAGCCATTGATTCTTTCCATCTTGAGCGTTGATTGCATCCCAACAGCTGAGTGTCATTTCTTCTTCGCAACTCTGTCGTATCAACTTATGTAAACGACATCGTTTTGCTATCGCTATCTCCAAATAGCATCTGCTGGTGAACAGTAGCTTGCGACTGGATTGCCTCCTCTACGACGTCGCTTCCTCTTGCGTCTGGATGTACAAGCTACCTGCTGATTCTTGCGACTGATCTCTCAAGCCATCTGCTGAATATGATGACGTCACCGATGACGTCATCAACGCTAATCCATCTGCTGATTCTTCAACACGACGTCGCTTCATCTCTTTCGCTTCTCTTCATCTGCTGATACTTATTGCGAATGCAAAACGCTGTCGTTCCAACTTATTCACGCGACATCGTTTTGAAATCGCCAACTCCAAATACCAACTGCTGGTTGAAGCTCTCTGCTGATTCTATTCCACTGTAGCCATATGCTGGTTGACAAAAGCTTCCTGCTGATTCTTATTCATTCCAGCTCCATCTTGCGCATTTTCTTAGCTTCTTGAATAGCGACTGTTAATAGATTCATCAACAGTACTTATAATCGCGACTGCTAACAGATTCGTTAACAGTAGCTTGCAACTGGAATCTTCTTCTTCAATCTATTTCTCCAGCAGACTTCTCAACTCATGTACCAGCTGGTTCACTTTGCTCTTTAGCGCTTGCAGCTGGTTGTCATCGTTCCAGCTGGTTCATCACTACGACTATGCTCCAGCTGGTTCAACTTGGCCTCCGCCTGATTACGAACGGCTGATTCAACTTTGGACGTCTCCATTGCTAATCCAGCTGCCGATTCCATGAACACCAAACCAACTGCTGATTGTTTATATTGTGAACCATCGGCTGGACAGATTCTTCGACTGTTCATCATCTTCTTCGATAGCTAGAATCTGTACACTTAAGTAAAATTGTTAGAAACACAATAATAGGTTTTGTGTAATTCAAAACTTAATCAGGATCTGTCAAAACAGATCTATCAATCTCTCCCTTTTTGATTTACACAAAACCTTAAATCAACGATGCATGTTCTAACAATTCTCAACCTTTTTGTGGGAATCAAAAAGAGAGTGAACTGCTGGTCTTCCCGATAATTAAAACAAAAACTCTCCCTACACTGTTACAACAAAAATAATGTAACAGCAGGAGTTTTAA
>KV008304.1:4096-15861 GCA_001598015.1 Dorcoceras hygrometricum
AAAATGGCGAAGTTGTATGTCGACCATGTGGTTAGATTGCATGGAGTGCCTGTTTCGATAGTTTCAGATAGAGATTCGAGATTCACCTCTCGATTTTGGAAGAGTTTGCAAGCAGCTATGGGTTCAAGATTGGCTATGAGTACGGCTTATCACCCCCAGACAGATGACCAATCTGAGAGGACCATTCAGACTTTAGAAGATATGTTGCGTGCAATTGTGATGGATTTCAGTGGTGGCTGGGAGGCGTTCTTTTCCTCTTTTGTGTTTTTTTTATAGTTTCAGATAGAGATTCGAGATTCACCTCTCGATTTTGGAAGAGTTTGCAAGCAGCTATGGGTTCAAGATTGGCTATGAGTACGGCTTATCACCCCCAGACAGATGACCAATCTGAGAGGACCATTCAGACTTTAGAAGATATGTTGCGTGCAATTGTGATGGATTTCAGTGGTGGCTGGCAGGATTCCTTATCCTTAGTTGAGTTTTCTTACAACAATAGCTACCAAGTGACCATTGGAATGGCTTCGTTTGAAACCTTATATGGTCGAATGTGTAGATCACCGATTTGTTGGGAAGAAGTTGGTGAAAGACAGCTTTCTACTCCTGAGTTTGTGCAACATATGAAAGATCAGGTTGATTTGATTCGGAGTACAATGAAAGCTGCACAAGATAGATATGATAGCTATGCTAATAAGCGATGTAGACCGTTGGAATTTGAGGTTGGTGATCGTGAATTCCTCAAGATTTTTCCTTTTAGAAGTGTGATGAGATTCAGATTCAAGGGTAAGTTAGCTCCTAGATTCGTTGGTCCCTTTGAGATTGTTGAGCGGATTGGACAGTTGGCTTATAGATTGAAGCTGCCTGATGAGTTAGCAGCGATGCATGATGTGTTTCATGTGTCAATGTTGAGGAAATATGAGCCAAATCCATCCCATGTGTTGAGGACTGATGAAGTAGAGCTAGACCAGACCCTGAGCTATGTCGAATATCCAGTGCAGATTCTGGACAGGAAGGAGAAGCTGCTGAGGAATAAGGTTATACCGTTGGTGATGGTCCAATGGAGTAAACATGGGCGTGAAGAAGCTACCTGGGAAGTTGAGGAAAAGATGAGACATGAGTGACCTCATCTGTTTGAGCTATAACAACAGCGTTTCAGATAACTTCTAGCTTGATTGATTTCGTGATTTAAGTGATTTTGATTTGATGACTTAACTGATTTCGAGGACGGAATCGATTTCTAGTGGGGGAGAGTGTGAGGACTAGAAATTTGTTAAGTATGATTTAATGGCTAATCAGCTTTTGGATTAAGATTTGTCACGGAAATTGTGATTTCTGGGTACTCAAATTTAGACGTAGAGTGATCAGCAGTGAGAGGTTGGTGATCGAGTGAGATCTGGGTCGAATTTGGAGTCCAGCAGTTGCATTTCCCTATCGGGAAATGATTCCAGTAGCAATTCAGATTTTGAGGTTCATCGTTGGGAGAAGATAGGCCAGCATCGTATTTGCGCGGGAATTTGAGAGTATTCAGAAGTGAGTACTCAGCAGTGGTATGATTCAGATGTTGTTATTCAGTAGTGGCGTGATCAGATGTCAACGCTAGTCAACTCAGCAGTGAGCGAGAGGCAGCTGTTAGTGTTAGCACGCACGTGCGAGAAGATGTCACGTGTTAGTCAACAGCTGAGTTGACCGCTGGTTGTTAGTGCTATTCAGATGTTGCTAGCGAGAGATCTGTTTCAGCAGTAGAAGCTCTGATACGTCGTTTTGATTAGTTGGTGCGACGTCGTTTGCTTTATGAGTTATTAGAGTGTTTAGATGTCTGAACTGGTTTAGCATGGCCAGTTGAGGGCGAAAGCTGGAGTCAGCTTTGAGGGGACTTTTTCCTTAGTATAAGCAGAGATCTGAATTGCTTAGAACAGCAGTGGTTCAAGGATTTATATACCAAGTGCTGTCCAACACTTAGCGTATTTTAAACCCGATATTTCTCATCGTTTTCTCCAGTAAACCCTCGATAGTTACTGTTCATTCAAACACTTCTCCGGTAAATTGCCGTCGATTTCCGCCGTTGTTTGGGGCGAGACTGGTGGCGCTGAGCTCGTCTTGAGTAGCTCTTTCGATTGATACCAGCTAAGTGGCCTGATTCGACGTTTGAGAGGGGGCGCGAAGTAGCAGTGTTGCTCGAACGGTTTCGCTAGACCAGACCCGAGAGTTCCTCAGTTCTCTTGAGCTTTTGGGTAAGTGATTGAGCTAAGTTCTAGCTGTTAGAAGCTGCTTTGCTAGGTAGAACCAGATATGAGTCCTGACCGTAGGTATTAAGCTTGAGAAATGCAGCTGTGAACTAAGATTTGAGATTTCCTTAACAGATTTGAGCTCCAGGGAAGTCCCTACTGTGTGGGACGTGACCAGCGAGGTAGAAAGTTGAGCAGTTGAATCTGCCGTGCTTGAGTAAGATCTGTTGAGGTAGAATTTGAGTCCAGAGGTACGAGTTGAGCTTTTGTTAACATCTTATACATAGCGTGTTGTGCTATGTGATTTGTGTGTTACGTGAACAGCTTGATTGAATTGATATGTCCTGTTTACGTGTTATATACATGTTGAAATCAGATTTCAATTTCATGGCATTCATGCATACATATTGAGCCTTTGATTGATTGAGAACCTAAGTAGAGCCACGTTGTGACCGGCAGAAAGATGTGTCGTGCCTGAAAGGTACAACGCTATCATCGGAGTGGTGACCGACTGATCAGTTGTGTCTGAAAACCATCAAGCTGTGATGGCTGACGGGCCTGAAGATCACGGACCGATGATTTCCCCGGTTGATACACTGTGCGGGTATAGAGGCTAGATTGAGATTACTGCCAGCTGATTAGCAGCCCATGTTGGCCGATGTTCTTTGACAGCCACATGCATTCATGACTTGGAATACTGCATGTTTATGATTTTCTGTTATATTAGTGCTCATTCATACTGAGGCTTGACATCGTATTCTTTTCCTGCTTTTGTATTGTTTGGGTCTGTGTGCCCATTTGCAGGATCTTCAGGTAACCAAGCTGGACAGACTGGAACTCCAGCTGGTCGATCCCCATTTCCTTGAAGTCCCAGTTATTATATTATGTATTGACCCACGGGATGCCCTGAGGTTGTATGTATTTGGGGGATCGTTGTTGATTTGATTTGAGATTACCTGTTGTTATGTATTGATCCAGGGGATGCCCTGAGGTTATATGTATTTGGGGGATCGTTGTTGATTTGATTTGTGTGTACCTGTTGTTGTATGAGCTTGGATTTAAATCGTATTTTGATTATGACTATTTTCAAGGATGTTTTATTGTTTCAGGCCCAAATTTATTTCGAAAAATTTTAGCCCTATTTTATGCTTCCGCGTTCATGTACTTAATTGTGCTATTACTCCTTGTTATTTAGCACGGGATCTGACATTACAACAATAGAAAACCAACCACAACAGATACAAACATATAGAGCGTCTACCAAAATACAGACATAGCAAGTATCTCGTCCAACATAGATACAAATTAGCAATAGAACATCACATCCTTCCGGGGTAATCCTCGGAGGCTGCTCTATTGCCTAATATAAATAATATACATAACTGGGACACTCTATCCACCTCGTGGGACACCTCTAGCTGGGCCATCTCCACGACCAGCTTAGAAACCTGGAAAACCTGGACAACACACAGGCAAACAAACAATCCAGCCCCGGAGTTACATGGGGTCAAACCATAGTACGGAGAGTAACATAAACCAGCATGAAGATAGAACAAGACATAAATGCGATGCTATGCATGAGAACATGGAGCTCAAAAGACTGTGCACAGCTAAATATCAGAACTGGGAGTGGTCACCGAATGTGTGAGAGAATGGGAGTTACCCAGGTGCTCGATCACACTGCTACCAATCACAACAGATTACAGGGATGGTCGCAACTCATGTAAGAGAAATGGGAGCTGTCCATGCGCTCAATCACACGAAATATCAGCTAGAACATAAAGGCACAACACATGTGAGAGAATGGAAGCTACCCAGGCGCTCAATAACAAGGATTAGCTCAACAACAAAGAACAACAGATCAGGGTTCTCACAGCAGGCTGTTAACAAGGCTGGCAAAGGAATGAGCAGAACAACATGACATGCGTGTATGCATAACAACAGCTTGCAAGATAACATACGTAAAAACAGATTCAAGCACAACACAGAAGCAACAGCATACACACTGTTCAACATAACAGCACATGCCATTTATACACAAGTCCATCTCAAAGCTGTAAATATACGCTCACATCCATACCTTAGCTTTCTAAGCTACAATTACCACAATTCGAAGTCCCGAGCAACCCAAATATGAAACCTGCTAAGCCAAACAACAACGGCAAAACTCAGGGACATTAGCACAGAACTACGAACTAGGAGCTACAAGCTCCACCAGCTCTATCCTACCCTTCTAGCACAAAAAACAGCTCTAAACGAAGCGTAAGGGAGGATATAGCTCATACCCGAAAGCACTACCTGAACGAAAAAGCAAATTCGTCGAAATGCTAATAGACTACACAAGGTAGCTCCTTTCATGATCTTCTTCCAGCTTAACCCAAGCCTTAGAAAAAGGTATAAGAAGAAATGCCTTGCCAAGAGGAGTCCAGCGCTATCACTGTTGCTCTAATCTAAGCCTTCTACCGCCGGTAATCGGAGAAGATAAGCTTCGTTGAACAGTAGCTAGGGTATCACGACAGAGTAAGGTTACGATAAATATTTCTAAGTGTCGGAAAATATAATCGCGAGACCAGTCAAAGTTCTTTATAAATACAGCTTAAATTTCCCAAATCCGATGAACAGTAACCACCGACAACATTGGCTCAAAGCTGATACCCACTCAGATCTGGACCATACGCTAAACCAGCGTGCTACTACCAAACGACGTCGCACCACAATCTAATTAATTATACACGTGTCTCTCGAAATGGCGTCGCATCGCTCCTAGCCAAAACACCCAGATCTGAAAGGCCAGATCTGATACCAACACTGACCAGCATTCACTGATAAATTTCCCAAATCCGATGAACAGTAACCACCGACAACATTGGCTCAAAGCTGATACCCACTCAGATCTGGACCATACGCTAAACCAGCGTGCTACTACCAAACGACGTCGCACCACAATCTAATTAATTATACACGTGTCTCTCGAAATGGCGTCGCATCGCTCCTAGCCAAAACACCCAGATCTGAAAGGCCAGATCTGATACCAACACTGACCAGCATTCACTGATACCCAAAACGACATCGCACTGCCTTCTGGTCTATACAACTCGAAACCGGTCCGAACCAACCTTCGAACTAGGCCTGTTCACACATCGCTAACAACTAACGCATCTCAAATCTGATTTCCTCCAAACGACGGCATTTCGCTACCCGCGTAGGAAATCCATTATTGAACTCAAAATACTTAGCGACGATCTGATTTGACCTCTAGCTTCGATTACAATCGACCAACGCCAAAGGCAAAGTCACCAACCAATACTTCTCAACTCCCAAAATCTGATTACTACCCCGTAGAACTCTAAAACTATCTAGAGATATTCTAAATACCAATATTGAAACCCGATACGCTCACCAAGCATATCATCTCAAAGCTGATCCATCCCAGATCTGTTCACGCCAAATCTGGTCTATCCAAAATACGATTAATTAGCTTAATTAATCCACAAATATTTCGGGCCTCACATTGCAGGCCTTTGCAGGTAGATCAGCTGCTCCGAGTGTTGAGTCAGCTGGTAGAGTCCCAGGCGTTGATTTCCCAGTTATATATATATATATATATTCTTTATCGAGTCATTACCAGGGGATGCCCTGTGTATTTGTTGTTGATTTGATTGAAGTCGCGTGTATATATTTATGTTGTGATCCGTTCTGCTGGATTTTGATTTAAAATCTTATTTGAGTAAGAACTTATTTTGAATGATAGATTTTCAATCAGGCTAATTATCCACTTTTTAAGCTTCTGTGTTTTGAGTGCTTAATCTCTAATTAAAAGCACCGGACCTGACATTATGTGTGAGGATTATTCTGTAACAGTGTATTCTCTCATGTTTCCTTACACACTATCATATACCTAATGATATTCAATTCATTTCGACAGCCTTCTGTTTGTCCTCTTTGCTTGTCTATTGTTGTTGCGTTCGTGCCCCCTGTGCACTTTCTACTTCAATTTCTTCAATTCAGTTTTATTTATAGTCTCTGTTCTAATATGAACATTGTACATATGTTTATAATCGTTGTAAAAGGCTTCTGTAAAATCCTTACTCTTTATACTTGTTGTCCTTTTTTCGTACATGTGTTTAGTTAAGACTATATATGATCTTTAACCACTCTGAACTGATCTTTGTCGTACTGAGTAAATCAATTTGAATCACTTCTATTTTGTCTTGAGTTAATCTTGTTCAAACTGATTTGTCCTTCTGAGTTGATAGTCTATGCTGATCTGATTTCGACTTCATTCTTCTCTATTATGTTCAGTAGGCTCTATTCTGAACTGATACACTGATATGTTATGCTCTGATCTAATGCGAAGATACAATCTGATCTGTTCACTTAATTATTTTGTTTGGATCCCATCTGAACTGTTCTGCTGTGATCTGATTCACTTCTCTGAGCTGATCTCATCTGTATATTTCTCTGAGTTGATATGGTCCCATCAGATCTAATCTTTTAACTGAACTATTCTGTTCTGATATGATTTGTTCTGCTCTAAGCCGATTTGTCTTTTCTGATCTGATTTGCACTAAGCTGATCTTTCTAGTTTTTTTTAATCTGATCTACACTCCTAATCTGATATGTTCTAAACCGATTTTCTCAACTGAGCTTAGCCTTTACTTTTATTGTTTAGATGTTCTTATCTAAGCTCTATTCTATTTCCAAATTAATCTACACACTCATGTAACTCATTAGAAACATAAGAATAAAATTTGTGTTCATCAAATTAGTATTGATCTGTTTCCAGATCCAACACAAAGGTATCTTCAAAATTGACCAAATATATACTTCATGATGTTGGATCTACTGCGTAGATCATATTTGGATTTTGATGAACACAAACCTTGTTCTTATGTCTCTAACGATTTAATTGAGTGTGCATGCTAAGCTGATACATATCGGATTACATGTTCCGAACTGAGTGAAATCAAGAAGATGTCCAAGTTGATCCAGTAGGGGATGCCCAAACTGATCCAGCAGACAACATCCAAGCTGATCCAGCTTAGAGCAAAGATCAGTACAGAAGAAACCAGTTCAGGGAGAGCAGCTTAGAGAAGCTGACAAACTAAGAGATCATCAAGATCAGCTCAGAGGTCTAAGCTGTAGCAGAATAGCTCAAACAGCTCAGATCTGTACAATGAAGAACTAAACAGCTCAGAGCTGAACGAAGAAGAAAGAAATAGCTCAGAACAGAGCAGAACGAAACAACTCAGAGCTGTACAGAGCATAACGAAACAACTCAGAGTTGTACAGAGAAGAACGAAACAGCTCGGAGCGATACAAAGAATAAAGAAGCAGCTCGGAGCTGTACAGAGAAGAACAAAATAGCTCAGAGCTGTATGAAGAAGAACGAAGCATATGCGCAAGAAAAACTAAGAGGGAGCTTCATAGAGGATCATCTCAGAGGAACATCATAGAATATGAGGCCAGAGCTGGTCAAGAGAAGACAAAAAATGAACAGAACAAGTGAGGACAAATTTGTATTTTTTCCGAGCTGAAAGAGCCTTTGAACTTCACCCAAGATGAAAGAACCATTGAAAGCCAAAAGAGGAAAGTGCCCAATGTCACGGCTGAAGATCAGATGAACATGCACCAATTATGGGATCTCTCCAACGGTAATAATTCATCAAAGGCTTAATATACACTCAAGGTTCAAATGAGAAGCAGGGAAGAGAAGCACATAGAGAGACATACAATGAGATATACAGAGCGCACACAGAGAGAGTGAAGAAGTCGATGATAAGATCAGAGGAGCATCATCTTCAATGTCGACTGTTGAGCTTATCATCTTTGAAGAAGCACTTCCTAGTGTGTGAGGCAACAAAAACGAGAATAGAGCTGAAATAGATTAGTCATCTCATACACACACATTCACTCACATATTCGAGAACATGAGCGAAAAATATTAGAGTGAGTGTGTAACAAAATCATTGTAATCCGTCTTGGTACGAAGACATCAAACTTAGTGTGTGTATTATTTTTGGAACAGAGACGTTAAAAATGTTATTAGTGATGTAGCTCACACAGCTTGCCGGCTGATGTGTAGCATCGAGTGCTAGGAGTTCTCACACCTTGCGTGTTGTTGGGATCGGGTTATTGCAGGAGCTGTAATAATCAAAGTCTTCTAGTGGAATCCTTCCAGCAATGGAATAAGGGTAGATGTATGAGATTAAACTCCGAACTTCTCGGGTATCTTCTTTACAGTTTTCAGTTTACAGTTTCAGCATACATGCATCACATATTTTAACAAAAAGCTTTCAATTTTCAGAGTGTATATTCAGATGTTGTTAGGATCAAACGTTTACCACTAGGCCAAAAGCTATAGCTTTTGGCCTAGTGGTAAACGTTTGATCCTAACAACATCTGAATATACACTCTGAAAATTGAAAGCTTTTTGTTAAAATATGTGATGCATGTATGCTGAAACTGTAAACTGAAAACTGTAAAGAAGATACCCGAGAAGTTCGGAGTTTAATCTCATACATCTACCCTTATTCCATTGCTGGAAGGATTCCACTAGAAGACTTTGATTATTACAGCTCCTGCAATAACCCGATCCCAACAACACGCAAGGTGTGAGAACTCCTAGCACTCGATGCTACACATCAGCCGGCAAGCTGTGTGAGCTACATCACTAATAACATTTTTAACGTCTCTGTTCCAAAAATAATACACACAGGTTTTTATACCAAATCTAATATAGTTCTCGGTGATCATAGATTCCAAGAACCGGAGCTATTGCAGCTCACGTAGTTTTTATTTTTCTTAGTTCCGGTCACATGCAGCTCAGCTCCGTGTTGATTCAGTTTAGGCTCGATCTGCTGTCCATCTATTTTTGATCCTGTCAATTGGTATTAGAGCGGATAGTTCTTTAAAGAGTATTTTAAATTGAAATTATTTTTAAAGGTAAACTTTCTCAGCTCTCTTAGTTTTATCAAAACTGTTTTTATCTGGCGGAAGCTAATATTTGATACAAAATTGTTTTAAAGTTTTTAAAACTAATTTGTGAAAGATAGGGTGAGTAATGATTATTGAATTCCAGAGAAATTTTCCAAAAGAAAAGTGCAGCAATATCTCTTCTGTCGAGCTGACACAGATTGCACGAGATCTGCATGGATGCCAAGACCTTTAATGATGGTTGTGCTGATAATAGCGCAAGTGACAAAGTTAGAGGAAAATGGAAGAGATTCTGTAAATTCGATTATCATTTATCATTTAATCTGAATAGACGAGAATTTGCAGTAGCATATGATCATTTTTTTAAATTCATATCATGCATTCTTTTTCTGCAAACTATCATCCCTTCCTGAAAATATTTTTCTTTTCGTAAAATCAAAACCCCGTGTCGTGTTAAGGGGGAGATTTCATTTTAAGCATTAAGGTGGGGACAAAATTTTGAGCCATTTTTTATTCCCACAAAAAGGGGGAGAGATATTTCAAATCTGTTTATTCGTGCTTAATTTTTTAAGTTTTGTGTTAATCAAAAAGGGGGGATTGTTGGATCTGCTGCACAGATCAGATCTGGAATTTGATGAACACAAAACTTGTTCATATTTCTTTAATTATTTAATTGAGTGTGCTGGCTAAGCTGGTCCAGATCAGATTACATGCAAGCTGAGAAGTGCCGAACTGAGTGCAATCGAGAAGATGTCCAAGCTGATCCAGTATGGGACGCCCAAACTGATCCAGTCATACGACATCCAAACTGATCCAGCTTAGAGCAAAGATCATCACAGAAGAAATCAGTTCATGGGGAGCAGCTTAGAAGAGCTGAACGAACTAAGACATCATCAAGATCAGCTCAGAGGTCTAAGCTGGAGCAGCACAGACAGATCATAGAAGAATAGCTCAAAAAGCTCAGAGCTATACAGAGAAGCACGAAAAAACTCAGAGCTGAACGAAGAAGAAAGAAGCAGCTCAGAGTTGTACAGAGCAGAACGAAATAGCTCAGAGCTGTACAGAGCAGAATGAAACAGCTCAGAGATATAGCTCGGAGCTTTACAGAGAAGAAATAAGCAGCTCAGAGCTGTACAGAGAAGAACGAAATAGCTCAGAGCTGTATGAAGAAGAACGAAGGACATTTGCTCAAGAACAACTAAGAGGGAGCTTCGTAGAGGATCAGCTTAGAGGAACAGCATAGAAGATCAGGCCAGAGCTGGTCAAGCGAAGCCAAGAAATGAATACTTTTTCCGAGCTGAAAGAGCCTTTGAACTTCGGCCAAGCTGAAAGAGCCGTTGAAAGCCGAAAAGAGGAAAGTTCCTAATGTCACGGCTGAAGAACAGATCGACAGGAACCAATTATGGGATCTCTCAAACAGTAATAATTTAACAAAGGCTACATATACACTTAAGTTTCCAATGAGAAGCAGGGAAGAGAAGCACACAGAGAGACATACGGTGAGATATACAAAGCGCACACTGTTGGTCCGAAGATAAGGATCAAAATATCAGCAGCCGCGCATTTGATAAAAGACTTTAAAATATTACGCGCTGCTAATACACTGGAGCTGCAATAGCTCGTTGTTCTTGAACATTTAAAAACTACTCAGAAGAGCACCGGAGACATATCTGGTATGATTTAAAAATTATGCGGAAAATACCAGAACTGAATCCTATATTTCAAAACAACTCAAACAGATTTATGTACAACATAAATCTGTTCCAGACTTTGCAAGTGCTTGTGTGCTAACTGTGTATGCGAAGCGAGAATGCTAAGTGCTGAACTGTTATGCGTGCTAAGATATAGGCAAGTGCTGAATACTGTAAACGTGTATGCGTGCTAAGGTATATCGAATGCTGAATGAATAAAGAACACGATACTCAGCAGGTTTGTTTCTGGAAGTTCGGACCTCAATGTCCTACATCTCCCCTTCTTCCACCTCGAAAGGATCCACTAGAAGATTTGATCTTACAACTTCGTGTATAGACCCAATCCCACAACCAACAGCTGTGAGAACTCCTAGACTCCACAATTGCACACCAGCCTCAACTGTGTGACTGACTACATACACATGAGTTTTACGTCATCGTGCTTGGACGGGAACTGATGGAAACGTTTTGAGATTCATTCACCAATAAAAGTGTGAATGAATCTCTGTGTGTGAGATTGTTACAATGAAGCTCTCAACTCTCTGTTTCTCACACACTAGGGAAATGCTCCTAAACGAGCTAATACAGATTCAGCAGTCGACACAATAAGCTCCTCTCAAGAATGATTGTCGACTGCTTCATCTTCTTCTGTGTTCTTCCCTTTCGTTGTTGTCTCCTTTTGATTTTACTTTACTGTGCAACAACAACTCTCGTCGTCTGTCTTTTTGTCAACGTCAACCTTCTTCAATGGCGTTGCCTTCGCATATATAGCCTCTGTTTGAAATATGGCCGTTAGATAGATTCCAAATCTGTTCTGCGCTTGTCAAGGCCAAATTGTCGTCTTTCCATTTCCGTGCAACGCTCCTCTGTAAATTGTACTATTTCCCAGAATAGTACAAATCTTGTTCCCTTAAAT
>KV008304.1:28598-41263 GCA_001598015.1 Dorcoceras hygrometricum
TCATCGCTGCTGATACCAGCTCTTGTTAACGCTTCACTGAACAACTTCTTCTTCGATCTATTTCTCCAGCAGACCTCTAAATTCCTGTTCCAGCTGGTTCAACTTGGCCTCCGCCTGATTTCGAACACCTGACTTAACTTTGGACATCTCCATTGCTAATCTAGCTGCTGAACTTAATCTTGTCAAACCATCTGCTGGACAGATTACTGCTACTGCTGATCTTCTTCTTCGTTCCTAAAACCTGTACACTTAAGTAGAATTGTTAGAAACACAATAACAGGTTTTGTGTAATTCAAAACTTAATCAGGATCTGTCAAAACAGATCCATCAATCTCTCCCTTTTTGATTTACACAAAACCTCAAATAAACGATGCATGTTCTAACAATTCTCTCCCTTTTTGTTGGAATAAAAAAGAGAGTGAACTGCTGGTCTTCCCTCTATTTAAAAAATAAAACTCTCCCTACACTGTTTCAACAAAACAACGAAACAGCAGGAGTTTTAATTTTGAAAAACAAAATCAGCATTTGGGAAGCACCGTATGCAACAATATATGATTTTCAAAAGCGAAACTGATGCATAACTCAAAATTATAAAAGACAGTGACGCCACTCTCCCTATCTTTTATAACATGAGCCAAAAATCATTTTTAAAAGCAAAATATTGGGCATCAGCTGGAATCCGCAAAAATAGAACAATTTTAAAACTCATCAGAGCATAAAATATTTCAAATGAACAAGTGCTACTGAGTTGCTTAAATATGGAGAACCAGTAAACAGAGATGCTGATATCTCTTCATCTGCTGATCACTGTAGCTTCCTGCTGAATGATGACGTCACTGATGATGTCATCTACACTTAGCGCTCCAGCTGATCTTTATCGTTCCAGCTCCAGCTTGCAATTCTTCTTAGCTTCTTGAATAGCGACTGTTAATAGATTCATCAACAGTACTTATAAATGGAATCTTCTTCTTCGACGTATCTCTCCAGCAG
Organism: Dorcoceras hygrometricum; assembly: GCA_001598015.1. Lineage (NCBI taxonomy): Eukaryota > Viridiplantae > Streptophyta > Magnoliopsida > Lamiales > Gesneriaceae > Dorcoceras > Dorcoceras hygrometricum. The sequence goes on from KV008304.1 coordinate 29,589, forward strand.
ACTTCTCAAAACATGTTCCAGCTGGTTCACTTCGCTCTTTAGCGCTTGCAGGTGGTTGTCATTGTTCCAGCTGGTTTACTATGCTCCAGCTGGTTCAATCTTGGCCTCCGCCTGATTACGAACAGCTGATTCAACTTTGGACGTCTCCATTGCTAATCCAGCTGCCGATTCCATGAACACCAAACCAACTGATCCAACTGCTGAAATAATATACTTCTGACATAAGTACACAACGGCTGAGTGAATACCAAAGTTTGATTGCGTAACCCAACATCTGAATATACTTTGCTGTAAATTGCAACGGCTGATTCTCCAGAAGTAACTTCGTATCAGCACTTGTCTTATTTTGTTATCACCAAAACTAATAAATTTTATCTTAACAATTTCCCCCTTTTTGGTGATGACAAAACTTAGCAGCCTTAATATATACGAATGAGCAAAAATAAATTGCGCAAAAGTCTGCTGAAATTCTAAATTTCATTGCTGATAAAATGATTTGCTGTTAATTGCAACGGCTGATTCTCCAGAAGTAACTTCGTATCAGCACTTGTCTTATTTTGTTATCACCAAAACTAATAAATTTTATCTTAACAATTTCCCCCTTTTTGGTGATGACAAAACTTAGCAGCCTTAATATATACGAATGAGCAAAAATAAATTGCGCAAAAGTCTGCTGAAATTCTAAATTTCATTGCTGATAAAATGTACACAAGATTTGTACAACAAGAGATCAACAACAGTTTATCCTAGCCAATCTTCAAACGATCTTCTGAACGGTCCACCACCACTGCTGTAATATCTTCTGTTGGAAGATCCACTCCTATCGCCTCTACTACGACTTCCACCTCTGCTACCACTTTACCTAGTACCACTGCCACCATTTCCCTCGTTGGGTCTGCTTTGATTGTCAGGAGGTGGTTGGGGGCGGCTGCTACCACTTTCCCCATTTTTGGCATCACCGCTTCTGAGATAATCAACGATGAGACCGAGTTGGGTAGAAAGATTGAGATAATTTTCCTCTTGTTTAGCACGAAAGTCGAGTTGCTCACTTCGAATTTCTGCAACCTGCCCATCCAAATAATTTACTTTAGCGTTAATCTCTTTCACCTCCTTCCGAACATCTACTGTATCAAAGGCAGCAGCAGCAATCTGAGCACTTAGCTTCTGGTGAGTTGATTTGAGGTCCAGCGACAAGAGGTTCTTTTGATAATGCGTATCTTTGCGCAATGCCCTGTGCACTCTGTCCTGTTCATCAAATCTTGCAGATATTCTCTTTTCGAGGTCTCGGAGGTGCACAAGAAGAAGATCCTTAAGATTATTAGCATCTTCTTTGCGTCTGAATTGTTCTTCCAAACTTGGTCAATAGACGCGCGCAATTTAGCTAGAGACTCCATAACATCGGTGGCAGCAGGTGGTAGAGAAATTGAAGTATCAGCAGTATCAAGATCATCAAAATGCATGGAAGAGTCGTCTGAAGTGGATGGCGAAAAAGAACTCTGATCTATCATCATCTGTACACTAGGAGCAACTGAAATTGAACTTTGATCAATCTGTACATTTCTCAAAACTGTTCTGTCCAAAGCAATGGTAGAAACAAAACTGCTAATATCAGCTGTACTCAAGCCAAACAGACATCTGCCCATCTCTTTCTCAAAACTTTGAAAAATTTACTCACAGGTGGTAGAGTGTCCACATATGAAGTTTGACGCAAAATCTCATTATTTCCAACTTCCCGAGGTATCTTTACCCAATGATCGCCACAATGTTCAATGACCCAAACACCGTCAACACGAATCATTGTTCTAATCCAGCATGTAGAGCGAGTGTTGGTGTTGGTTCTGGCAATTATAGCACCTGGATCACGTGGGCGACCTTCAAAAATTTTGGAGCAATACGTATTTTCCCATTTAAGACCGTGCGCCATAGTCTGTTCTTTCAGGTCTTCTACCACAAACAAATGAAGATCAAAAAGCATCTCCATTACTTGAGATCGGTAGCAGAAGAACCTTCACCTGGGGTAAAGTTGATTTTCCTCGCCTCTAAGAATTTTTTGATCAACAATTCTCTGTACTTGGTAATAATGTACGTCCTCCTGTTGAGAGAAACTCTCATAGAGTCTGTTTCAGCCCATGACAAAATGAGTGCCTCCTTATCAAAATATGATTCATCTATCTTCAAAGTCTCTAACCTCTTCAGACTGAAAGAATTAAAGAATCTATATACATCGTCTATAATTTTATCCCGTAACATTACAAGCACCTCTATGTCTGCAAGAATCAGAGAAAATTGCTCCTTAATCGGATTCCCTTAACAGGGTCTCTCTCCAAAAGGGGTGCCTTCCCTTTATCTGCCGCAGGAATCTTGGGAAGACTGGCCTTGTACCAGTCCCCTTCATTGACTCCAGGGATTGAGATAGTCTCGCCTAAAATAATCTTCGTTATCTCCACATAGGCAGACGGCAATGGGCACTCTGTGGAAATTGTCATCAAAATATCTTCTAGAGACATTGCTTCATTGGCAGATTGTTCAACAGCCTCTGTCTCCATTTTCTCAACACCTGTTCCAAAAACCTGATCAGCAATAAACTCCTCGTTAGTATCACTGGCTGTTGTGACCATTTGCTCAGTGTCTCGAGCAAACAACACTTCATAGGGAAGATCAATCCAACGTTCCACTTCATCTGCTTTTCCAACTGCTTGATCCTCAACAGTTGCTCTACTGACATCAGGTTCATCAATATGTTCTCCCTCATCAGTCTCCAACTGAGCGGTGTCAGCAATGACCTGCTCAATGATTACATCCACATCATCAGCAGTGGATATACCCTTGTTAAGAACATTTGCTACTGCTGGCAACGAAACCGCTTCATCAACACTTTCAACAACTGTCTCAACATTAACACTATCAACTGCTGTCTCTACCTCAGAAATGACAACTGTTGTCTCTGTCTGCTGTTCCTCAACACTCTCAACAACAGGTTCAACTTCCTTCTCAGCAGTATGATCAACAACCTTTACTACCTCTCCAACAGTACTACCGCCAACAACTGGCTCACTATCAACAATTTCATCATCAGAGCCTAGTACCAACCTCCTCTTCCTCTTCTGAGTTTTGCGTTTTGGTACTTGGGGTTGCTCAGCTGGGGCAACTGGACTTGGCACAATCATTTGAAGAGGCACTGCGTCCTGTGCCACAGGCAAAATATCCAAAGTGCCTTTTGAGGACATTGACTTGCTCTTGGTAGTCCTCTTCTTTTTCACCACTGGTGCAACAGCAGCATTTGTAGCTAGTCTCTTCGTGGACGCAGCCTTTTTCGTGCGTGTTTTCTTCACCCTTGGTTCAGCTGTAACAACTTCCATACCAACCTTGTCATTTAACACAATATACCGATGCAAGGTCTTCTCTGTGAGGACTTTCGAAGAAGGAAACTCCGAGGATTCGCCCAGTTCCAAGTTTGGAACATCAGCAACAGGCTGATTTGAATAGCATACCCTTTGGCTTGCCTTGACCCCGGAGTCACCATGTCCTTAAGAATGTTGAACAGCAGCCTGTTCCAGTTAATCCTTACGCCACAAGTAATCGCCGCCATCATCAAGAACTTCTCCTGTGTGATTGCATCAAATGACCCGGCCTTTACAGATATCGTTTTGGCCAAAATGTCACAGAGAAGCCGAAACTCTATCGTCATCTCCTTCTTTTTCCCTGACATACTCACTGGTTCACCAGACAGAGAGACGATGATCCTCGCATCAAACACTAAATCCTTAGGGATCCCCGACAAATCTGTCAAACCCTCTACTGGAAGCTCAAACGTCTCTGCAAACAGTTGTTCAGAAATCTACACTGTTACTCCATTTACTGTACTAACAACCAATCCATCCCTAACTGATCCATTTTCAAAGAACTCCAACAAAGCAACTTCGTGAATCACTGTAGGACAACCTAGGAAACCTTTCAATCCAGTATCCACAAGGGATTCGAACAGAAATCTACACTGATTACTCCATTTACTGTACTAACAACCAATCCATCCCTAACTGATCCATTTTCAAAGAACTCCAACAAAGCAACTTCGTGAATCACTGTAGGACAACCTAGGAAACCTTTCAATCCAGTATCCACAAGGGATTCGAACATCGCCACCATCCCAGCATTGTCCATAGCAAGAACAGATTCAAAGAACACATGGACAGTGTTGACAAACAGAGAAGATTCCATTTCTGGTTGATAGTTGAACTTAGAGTAATCATGAAAAGGGTTTTCAAGAAAATACGCAGAGAACAAGAATACGCGAGAGTGAAATATTCAAGGTAAGTGTTAGCGAAAAGGAAACGCTGTAAATATGTATGGAATAGTAATCGACAAAGGAGAGAAACGATTTAGATGTGACGATTGGAATGATGACAATAGGTGTCAAGCATCCAACGGCGCGTACAATATTTTTAAATGCTGGTAAAAAGATTTTATCAAAAATTACGAAATAGAGAACGTATTTTAAAATTGATTTTGAAAAGATTTTACCCATACAAGGAAAAGATTAAAAAGCCGCGCGCCAATTTTGATATCTCCACAGCTGGTACAACGATTTGTAATAACATCACTGCTGATTTTAATGTATCGCTGAGGGTAAGGCAGGAGCTGATCATAAATAAGCATCAGCTGTATATGTGTGACTTCTGAATATATCAAGACTTCACATATTCAGCTGACGTCGTGCTTAAAAAATCAGATCCTGGTTCCCCCTACGACTGATATCCTCCAACGCAATATGCTTGCCTCAACTGAAAGTCTATGCGTTCCCCCTGAAAAAAACGACTTGCAGCTGATTTAAGCAACAGCTGACAACCTGCAAAATTGTTAGCACACAAACAAATCAAGGCAATTCAAGGAGACCTAATATGTTTCTAAAATAAGAAAACATAGCGTCTGGTAGAGGTTTGGTGAAAATGTCAGCAACTTGCTGCTCAGTCGACACGTACTCCAACCGTATGTCCTTCTTTAGCACGTGGTCCCTTATAAAATGATGCCTGATGTCGATGTGCTTCGTTCTCGAATGCAGTACTGGATTTTGGGTGATCGCGATCGCACTAGTGTTGTCGCAGAGAATAGGCGCTTCAGAAGCATCGATGCCATAGTCCTTCAGCTGATGTTGTATCCAAAGAATTTGAGCATAGCAGCTGCCAGCTGCGAGGTACTCTGCTTCAGCTGTTGATGTTACGATCGACGTCTGCTTCTTACTAAACCCAGGAAATCAAACGATCTCGCAAAAATTGACAAGTACCGCTAGTGCTCCTGCGATCAATCCTGCATCCTGCGTAGTCTGCATCACTGTAACCAATTAGTTGAAAGCCTGAGTCTTTGGGATACCAAAGACCCACGTTGGAAGTACCCTTTAAATATTTAAGAATTCTCTTAACAGCTATGTAATGTGATTGCTTTGGCTCTGCTTGGAATTTAGCACACATACAGACAGCAAACATGATGTCTAGTCTGCTAGCAGTTAAGTAAAGCAAAGAGCCTATAATACCACGATAAACTGATACCTCAATGGCAGTTCCAGCTTCATCTTTATCCATCTTAATTGAAGCGCTCATTGGGGTAGCAGCTGCTGAACAATTGTCCATGCCAAACTTTTTCAGCAATTCTTTCGTATATTTAGCCTGGTTAATGAAAATTACATTCTCCAGCTGTCGTACTTGTAAGCCCAGAAAGAACGTCAGCTCCCCCATCATGCTCATTTCAAATTTGTCCTGCATTAACTTCATAAACTTTTGGCATAATTTGGGGTTAGTTGACCCAAAAATTATACATCGACATATATTTGAACTAATAAAACGTGATCAGCTTTTACATATTTAAACAATGTCTTATCCATTGTGCCTCTTGTGAAGTCATGCTCAATAAGGAATTTTGACAGTGTATCATACCAAGCTCTGGGTGCTTGCTTCAACCCATATAGAGCTTTATCCAACTTATAAACATAATCTGGATGTGTATGATTTACGAAGTCAGGAGGTTGTGCAACATACACTTCCTCTGTTAAGATGCCATTGATAAATGCACTCTTAACATCCATCCGAAAGACTTTGAAGTCTCTAAATGCATCATATGCAAGAAACATGCGAATGGCTCTAGCCTAGCTACTTGTGCAAAGGTCTCATCAAAATCTATACCTTCCATCTGCCTAAATCCTTGTGCTACCAGTCCAGCTTTGTTTCTAGTAACTACGCCATCTTCATTCAGTTTGTTCCTAAATAGCCATCGAGTTCCTATGACTGAATGATTAGAGGGTCTAGGTACAAGTTGCCATACGTTATTGCGCTTAAACTGATTTAATTCTTCTTGAATTGCATCTATCCAGCTGGGTTCAGCTAAGGCTTCATCTATTTGCTTAGTTTCTATATGAGATATGAATGCAGAATCAAAATGATCATGTGATAGCTGGCCTCGTGTGCGAACAGGAGATTCGAAGTTACCTATGACCTGCTCGGGTGGATGATTTTTATTCCACCGGAGATCAAGTCCAATTGGATTTGCTCCTTGTTTCCCCTGTGTCTCTGGCTGGATACAACTGGATCAGCTGACGCCAGTTGATGTTTATCATTGTTAGCTTGTGCGTCTGATTCCAGCTGTTGTGATTGTTTTTCCAGATGTGAGATTGGATCAGCTCTTGAAACAGTTGGTCTGGATACCAATTGATGATCACTTGCAACTGGTTGTCCAGACGTTGGTATTGATCTGATTGATATGATGTGCTCGCGTGCCAATTGATAAACGCTTGCATCTTGTGCATCAGACGTTGATTTATGAATAGTGGAACCTGCTTGCGCAACATCTGATCGAGCGACTTCTGGTTTGAACACATCTGATTGAGCGACTTCTGGTTGATCGTTGGTCGCTTCACTTCCAGCAGCTGGCACACTTGGGAAGATCTGTTCCTGTATAGAGTCATTGTTAGTTAAATCGATGACTACTGGATTACCTGTCAGATCTTGTTGAGCAATGTTGTGCGGTGTGTCCAGCGTCTGTTGTGTTTCAGCTGAATATCTTTGTGGAACGTCGTCTGATGATTCCCAAGGCTTCTTGATTCCAGACGTGAACACAAATCATGTAAGCTTGCAGCTGAGTTGGATCTGAAGCTTGTTTCATCGAAAACCACATGAGCGGATTCCTCAACTGTCAGACTTTCGTTGTTGAAAACTCGATACGCTTTGCTCACAGCTGAATAACCTAAGAAGATACCTGCATCAGATTTTGGTTCAAAGGCTGTTAGGTGCTTTTTGCCATTATTATGAATAAAACATCCGCACCCAAACACCCTGAAATAATATATATCAGGTTTCTTGCCATTCCAGATCTCATATGGGGTTTTATCGTGCATCCTATTAATCATCAATCTGTTCTAAGTATAACACGCTGTGTTAACTGCTTCTACCCAAAATTTTTGTGAGACACCAGAATAAGCAATCATAGACCTAGCAGTTTCTTTTAAAGTACGATTTCTCCTCTCAGTAAGCCCGTTCTGCTGAGGAGTTATAGCTGCTGAAAGCTCATGATGTATCCCTAAGTCTTCCAAATATAAATTTATGATTTAAAAATTCAGTACCACGATCACTTCTTATCCGGTTGACTGAACAAGATCTATCATTTTGCAAACGTTTTAAAAGGCGTATCAGCTGGTCAGCGGTTTCATATTTTGCTTTTAAAAACAACACCCAAGTGAATTTTGTAAAATCATCAATAACAACTAAGGTGTAGTTCGTTCCCCCTAAGCTAGTTATGGGTATAGGACCAAAGAGATCCATGTGTAAAAGCTCTAAGCTTCGGGAAGAACAGTTACCGCCTTTCTTTTTGAAAGTGGATTTAATTTGCTTTCCCAGCTGACAAGCGGCACATACCTTGTCCTTAGAAAAATTGATTTTTGGCATACCAGAAACCATATCATGTTGACTCAATTTGGAAAGTGTTTTGAAGTTTAGATGATTCATTCTTTGATGCCACAGCCAGCTCTTGGAAGAGTCAGCTCAGCTGCAAGGCACAACTGTTCAGATTTCAACTGCACTGACCAATCGATAATCTAGGTATTCCCCGAACGTTTACCTACCAATATAGTCAGACCATTTGCACTCTGAACCGTGCAAGTGTGTTGTTGAAACTTAACTATGTAACCCTTTTCACATAGCTGACTAATACTAATCAAATTATAACATAAACTATCAACAACTAAGACGTCTGAAATAGAGATGTTACTGTGGATAAGCTTACCCTTACCCACAGTGTTACCGTATGCGTTATCACCAAATACTATCTTTGCGCCTTTGTGTTGGACAACATCTGAGAGCAGCTTTTGGTTTCCTGTCATGTGTCGCGCACAGCCGCTGTCCAGGTACCACAAATTTGATACATCAGCTGGTTCGTACCTGTTATCCTGCAATCATAAAACCAGCTTTTGGTACCCAATTTTACTTGGGTCCAAATAGGATTACCCCTTTCGGGACCCATACTTGAATTACCCAAATACTATCTTTGCGCCTTTGTGTTGGACAACATCTGAGAGCAGCTTTTGGTTTCCTGTCATGTGTCGCGCACAGCCGCTGTCCAGGTACCACAAATTAGATACATCAGCTGGTTCGTACTTGTTGTCCTGCAATCATACAAACAGCTTTTGGTACCCAATTTTACTTGGGTCCAGATCGGATTACCCCTTTCGGGACCCATACTTGAATTACCTTGAGGTCTGGTCATTATATTTCATCGACTCACAGTAGTCATATATCACGTTGGCTTTGACAGAGCTCATCTTGTTGAACTTGTCATGCACCAGCTGTGATTGAGTACTTGTTTCTCCTTCACTGCTTTCACTACTATTGACTTTGACAAAGCTCATTTTGTTGAACTTGTCATACACCAGCTGTGATTGAGTACTTGTTTCTCCTTCACTGCTTTCACTACTATTGAAACCCAAGCCAGTTCTATCGTTCGCTGGCTTCTGAATTCCAAACAGCTTATCAAGAGAAGCAGAAGACTTTGTCCAGGAGCTCATTTTCAAATTTAATTTTTCAGTTTCAGCTTTGAGCTCACTAGATTCATTTCTCAACAGTTCATTCTCAGCCATCTGCTTACTCAACTCGATTTTCAAACTGTCAGCTTCACCAATTTCAACAGTACTTGGTTCTACTGAACTATTTTTCAAATAATTGTTTCAGCTTTAACTTCCTCGAATGTGTGAGAAAGCTTCCTGTACTCTTTGACCATATCATTAAGTGCACTGACAAGGTCTTCTCATGTAAATTCAATGTTAGAGAAGTCTAATACCTCGTCATCAAAATTTTGATCAGCCATGAGATAGTGAACTTCCTCCTGTTCACTTTCGCTTGATGAGGAACTGCTGGATGAAGAATCTGAATCAGTATCTTCCCAGCTTTTGGTTCTTTCCTCAGCCATCAACACTTTGCGATCATTCTTGCGGCTGGGTCTTTTATCGCCTCTTGTCCTCATCCGTCTGTCCTTGGATCTGTCCAGTTCTCTCATCTGTCTTGTCATCTCGCTTGTAACGATCCTCCTTCTTATCATCTCTTCTGTATCTGTCTTCTTTCTTGGGCCTGTTGCAATCAGCTGCAAAATGCCCTGGACGTCCACAATTGAAACAGTTCATATCAGAAACAATTTTATCATTTTTATGAACATATTATAAGGAGTAGAAGGATTGTAGGATCTTCTCAAGTATTTTCCAAACTTCTTTACGAAGAGGGACATGATGTCATCACTGAGTTGATCAGCCGTCTTTCTAGTGCTTGGAGAGCACTGTTCACTCGTTGTAGCAGCTAGTGCTTTTGTTGGCTGGGATGTCGAGGGTCCAGCTTCTGCTCTTGTTTCCAATTTGAACTCATGTGATTTAAGGTTTGCAAATAAGTCGTGAAGCTCCAGCTTGTTCAGATCTTTTATTCACGCATCGCCATCGTCTTCACGTCCCACTCCCTGGGCAGCGCTCTCATCACCTTCAACGCTAACTCTCTGTTGCTATATTCTTTTCCAAGACTTGTCAACTCAATAACAACAGCACTGAATCTTTCATCGAACTACGTCATCGTTTCTCCATCCTTCATATTTATAGACTCGTACTTCTGCTGAGCTACAGTCAACTTGTTCTCTTTCGTCTCGTCATTTCCCTCGCATATTTGAGTCAGCTTTTCCCATATTTCCTTGGCAGTGGCGCATGTGAGACCTGGATTTGTAATCCAGATTTAATTGTTGGAATGTATCATTTTTTAGAGATTCTTGGTGGCTTGAGATCTCTGTTTGAATGTTTAAGTTATGTTTTGGGTCGAATTCCTCACCTAGAGCAATTCTGGAAGTTGTCGTGTTTTTGTGTGAAAGCTGGATGTATTTGTGTTAAGTGAGAGCAGGTAGCGTGTTGTATCCAGCCGTTGCATTTGTGTATTTGGCATTAAGGGCAAAACGACAGCGTTTGAATTAGTGTTCGAAAAACAGCTGCAAGAGTTCAGAAGGGAGGGGGGGTTGAATGAACTCTTGGTATTTTCAAATTTTCGAAACCTTTTAAAAACAGTTTTACAAGCACCCGCTTAACTTAAATCCGAGTTACCAGATTTAAGATATCTCAGTTTAAAATCAAATTTCTCGACTAACAAAAAGTGCGGAAAGAAGTCGATCAATTTGTGAACAGTTAAAGCAATACGTAAATGCGATAATGTAGAAGTTTAAGGGTCGAGAGTTTGTTTATGGAAGTTCGGATATCAATATCCTACGTCTCCCCTTCTTCCTTTTCAAGAAGGTTCCACTAGAAGATTTGATGGTTACAGGCCTTCTGCAAACACCCAATCACCAAGCCTCGGTCAAGGTGAACTCCTAGCAACACAACTTCACAAAGCAGTTGCAGCTGCTGAATACAAGTGAATAATGTTTTTCATACGGCCTTTGTGTGGCACGTTTGTTATAGACTCAATCTAGAATGAAAAAGTGAATACAACTCTATTGAGAATGTAAATCTTCTGGTTTCTTAAACAAAGTAACTCGATTCAATAGGTGAACCAGAAGATGAACTCGAAGGTTAAAACTATGTAATCTCAACACTTGTGTTCTTCGAGTTTGTGAGCTTTTGAATGATAAATTCAACAGAGAGTAAGCTCGAGAGTGATGGAGACGATGAATAGCGAAAATGACAGAGAGCTTCTAAGAGTGTGAATAACCGAGAGCTTCAAGAGTTTCTTCAGTTCAAATTCCAGCTCTATATATAGTCTTCGTCCTCCAACGGTCATTAAATTTGGTTAAGGAAACAAAATCCCTTTTGAAAACCTGTTAATCGTATGACCGTATATCCTGCTCCACCAAATGGTAAATTTCCCACAGTATTGTAGTTACACCAACTGAACGAACGCATAGCGTCTCGTTCACTGTCGACAGGACTCTCTCTGTGTTACTCTGCCGGACGACACATTTCTTCAATGGCGTCGCCTCTAATAAATAGCCTCTGTTGAAATTCTTCCCATTGGAAAGCTTCCAAAACTCTTCAGCGCTCCAGAAGGCTAATTTGTCTTCTTTCCAAATGCGTGCAAACATCCTCTGTATATTGTACTGTTTCCCAGAATAGTACAAATCTTGTTCCCTTGAATTGAGGCAAGATGCACGACTTAAATCTTAGCCATTGAATCTTTCCA
>KV008305.1:16031-32567 GCA_001598015.1 Dorcoceras hygrometricum
CTTCCGAAGCTCCTATTCTCTGTGACACACCTCAGCAATTGCGATCACCTGGAACCCTGTGCTGCATTCACGGACCAAGCACATTGATATCAGGCATCACTTTATAAGGGACCACGTGCTCAATAAGGACGTCCGGTTGGAATACGTGTCAACAGAGCAACAAGTTGCTGACATCTTCACAAAACCTCTGCCAGACGCTAAGTTTTCTTATTTTAGACACATATTAGGTCTCCTTGAATTGCCATGATATGTCTGTGCACTAACAAATTTGAGATTGAAAGCCGTTGTCTACCTCAGCTGCAAGTCTCTTGTTGAGGGGGAACAATAGTCTACCAGTTGAGGGTTTCAACTTGCGTTGGAGTATACCAGTCGCAAGGTACCAGTCGCAAGGTACCAGTTGCAGTATACCAGTCGCAAGGTACCAGTCGCAAGGTACCAGTCGCAGTATGCCAGTCGCAAGGTACCAGTCGCAAGGTACCAGTCGCAGTATACCAGTCACAAGGTACCAGTCACAAGGTACCAGTCGCAGAGTATGCCAGTCGCAGGTATGTACCAGTCGCAGGGGGAACCAAGATCTGGATTGTTAAGTGTGACGTCGACTGAATATGTTGCGTCTGAACACCCAGAAGTTGCATATATACAGTTGATACTTATTTGTGACCAGATTTTGCCTACCTGGAGATATATTAAATTCCAGCTGCAAGGTTAATAAACCAGACGCAGCAGTTGTGACTTATTAAATTTTGGCGCGCGTGTTTTTAAATATTTTTTTCAAGTACGGGTAAAATATTTGCAAATCATTTCCAAAAATAGTACGTGCCATTGGATGATTGACACGTGTTTTTGTCATCATTTCAACAGTCACATCTACACCGTTCCCAATCTTTTACCTTTTCGTATTCTATATATATATGACGGTACACTGTTCATCTTCTCTTACCTTGCAAATTTGTTCTCTAGTACTCTCGTATTCTCTCTGCACAGTCTTTTGCAAATCATCTTTTCAGGCAATCTCTCATCTCATATTCATCAGAAACTCTTCATTGATCAGAAATAGCCACCATGTTGATTTCTACTCCGTATTTGGGATGGACGACGCCACAATAACACAGATGTTTGAGCTTATCATCGCAACGGGGTTAAAAGATTTTTTGGGTTGCCCAGCTGTGTACTATGAGGCTGCACTGATAGAGTTTTTCGAAAATGGGTCCGTTCGAGAAGACGGAGTGGTGGTCAGCACCATTAGGGGCATAAATGTTGAGATCTCTGAGGGAATGTTTGCTACGGCGTTCGGTCTTCCGACTGAGGGTTTAACCGATGTGTCAGACGTTCCTAAGGACTTGGTGTTTGATGCGAGGAGTCTGTTTTCTGAATCCAAAGAACAAGTAAGTATTTCCTGTTTCAAAAAGGAAATGAAAATCGAATATCGTCTTCTCCATGATATTCTGGCAAAGACGCTCTTTGTCAAAGTTGGGTCGTTCGATGCTGTGACCTGCGAGCGATTCATGATTATGACAGCCATCACGTTTGATGTGAAAATCAATTGGGGTAGTCTGTTATTTGGTGTCTTGAAGGCAATGGTCACGCCCGGGTCACGGCAGGCTAAAGGTTACGCAATTCAGATCTGTGTAGTGTTGAGCAAGGTGCCCGGTTTGGAGCTTGGTGAATCCAACCCATTTCCCATTCACAGAGTATTGACTGAAAGAACAGTACACATATTTATTCATATAAATGAACAGATTGGTATGGAGAAAGCCACAGGTTCTACCCCGGTGAAGAAAACCGTAAAGAAACCTGTGTCAAAGAAGCGACCAGCGGCCAGTGAAACTGAAGTGGCTCCTACTGCCAAGAAGAAGCGCACCACAAAGGGTAAACCAGCTGCGATGGCACTAGAGGCAGTACCGCTACAAACCATTGAACCAACAGCTGATGTCCCAGCTGAGCTACCTCTTGTGCCAAAAAGAAAATCACGAAAGAGGCGGTTGGTTCTGGAGCAGGAGGATGACCTTGTAGTTGATGAGCCAGTCGAGGAGAATGCGACTGGTGTACAGGAGACAAGTACCGACGTACCGGTTAGTGAGGAACTACCAGCTGCTGATCCAGATGATATAATTGAACAAATCTTGATTCAACTGGACACAGCTACTGCAACACAAGGCGATAAGATTGAAACTTGGTTTGATAGGGCCTTCGATGAGGAATTTGCGACTACGGAGCAAGAGAATCAATATTCCGAGGAGGAAATCGATTTTGATGTTGCTAAGACTGGTGAAGAAGCTAGAAGCAGCAAGCATCATCCTGAGGAGCTCATGTCACTAGATGATCTCTTGATTCAAATTTCTGAGGACACGATGCTGCCTTCCGTCAATGCGGCAGAGATCACAAAAATAAGGCTTGGCGAGTCCATCAATATCCAAGAAGTACAAGACTGAGATGTGTACTACGCCAGCCTTCCTAGGATTTCCATTCATGACAAAGGGAAGGAACCCCTAGTAGAAGATGAGCCTATTAGAGGGAATCCAGCGAGGGAATCCGTTGAATTTATTTGTGGAGATGTAGAGTTTTTAGTCAGACTCCGAGACTAGGTGATGGTAGATGTTGTGGAATTCTTTCATTCCTTTTCTTTAAATAAGTTACCTGATTCTGATAGTTTGAAGATTCTGAAAGAAAAAGAAAAGTTGATGTTGGAATGGGCTGGCACTGATTCTCTTGAGACTGCGATCAAGAGAAGGTTATACATTTTGGCGAAATATCGGGAGATGCTGCTTAGGAAATTCTTGGAATCTCATCGCAAATATCTTGTTCCTGGGTAGCCGTGGACAGCAACAGTGTCTCAAATAATCGATCTTTTGTCTACTGCCCACTCGAAGTCTCTCGAAGTTCTTGTTACACAGCAGAGAGAAAATGGCCTACCTATAGAGCAACCGTGCACTTCAACATATCTTGATACATCTATAGGTAGTGGTGCTGTACTTGCCCAGTTCTTCTCTCAGGCAAAATCAAAATTCTGGGTGCGACCAATGGTGCAAATCGATGGTTTGTGGACACTTGTTCAAGGTCCTGAGTTTTTGAGAAGTAGCTGCAAACTCTCTCTGTTTGTGAATAAGAGACAAGTGCCAACAAGTGTGGTTGTAGAAGATTTTGTTCCACATGGATGTCTGATTGAACCGTTCCAATATTGGGGAGCTGCCTCTTCTTTGATCAAGACGTGGGGCTGGGCACGAGTTTGTACAGATGTTGTGAGGTACCACATGTTTGGTTGTTTGCGATCTGTCTGCAAAGATATAGTTTTATATAATTTAGGAGTTGAAAGGATCCCAGACTATCTTCTCGATGATATTGAGCAGGGTGTAAATACCGATACTTTTTCAGTATTTCTCGTGCAAAGAGTAGTCCAGAGATTGATTCAGATTCATCCGATGGTTCTACAGTGTATTGCTCTCCTTCTCCCCCTGATGATTCTTTTACTCTAGGACCAGTTGTCTCTCCTACTGCACAGGAGGAGAACCTCTATTTTGTTGACATTCCAGAATCACCTCCTCGTCCGCTTCTGAGTCAAGATTCTACCAGCTCCTCTTCTGATTCTCAAATGAATTTTGATGATACAGACACTGCTGCTCCTGCTCCTACCATATCTCAACCAGGCTTTTCTACTGCCTCTCCTGATATCACAGAAGCGATACACCAGCTGCGAACGTCACTTGATCGAATAAGCAATCAAGATAATGGTGCTGCACTTAAAGACGTCATTATTCTGCACCTCCACGACATTGAGAAGAAGTTCACAACACGCCTTGACGCGCAAGACAGATGGTTTGGGACATTGCGCAAAGATTCTAATGATCAAAGAAATCTTCTGTCGTTGGAAATTTAATCATCTCAGAGGCAGATAAATACACAGATTGCCGCCGCTACTCTTGATCAAATTGACATGCAAAGGGAGGTCAAAGAGATAAATGCTAAAGTGGATGCTATGGCCACAAACTTGGAGATCTTTCGCAGAAATGCTGAGGCAACCAAGGAGGCCATCTCCCACCAACTTCTGGAATTTCAAGCAAAACCGCAGCAGATATACTTAGCCTTTCCATCCAAATTGGCGAACTCGTCGACCACATACGTGGCGGTGATGCCAAAAAGGGGGAAATAGGGAGTAGCAGCCGCCGCCCGCCGCCTGTTTGTGTAGAACGCCGCCCTTTATCTACTCAGGCTAACCAAGGTGAAAGCAGTTCAGGCCATGGACGTGTTCCCAGTGTGGAAGAGGCTGCGGAAATGGTTCGAGAGGCATATAGACAGGCAGATAGACGGGAAAGAGAAAGGGAAAGGGAAAAGAGTCTAAGAAGACTAAGGAGAAGAGGACATTAGTTTCTTGTACAAATCTTTAGTACCATTTTCTCATTTAATGAAAATTTGTCTTCAACAGTTGTTGTGCAATTTACTCTGCAAATTTATTTTTATCGGCTGCTAAGTTTTGTCATCACCAAAAAAGGGGAAATTGTTAGGATAAAATTTATAGTTTTGGTGATAACAAAATATGACAAGTTATTCTTGAATAATCAGACGTTGTCAATAGTTAGCAGGAATCTAGTCGACAGGCTTATCCAGACGTAGCTATAGTAGATCAGTTGTGAGTTGAAACCAGTTGTTAGCTACAGAGGTGTGATCAATCAGTCGATGGGTTATACAGTCGAGAGCTACAGTGAATTTATCTTTGGTATCGAATCCAGGCATATAGACAGGCAGATAGACGGGAAAGAGAAAGGGAAAGGGAAAAGAGTCTAAGAAGACTAAGGAGAAGAGGACATTAGTTTCTTGTACAAATCTTTAGTACCATTTTCTCATTTAATGAAAATTTGTCTTCAACAGTTGTTGTGCAATTTACTCTGCAAATTTATTTTTATCGGCTGCTAAGTTTTGTCATCACCAAAAAAGGGGAAATTGTTAGGATAAAATTTATAGTTTTGGTGATAACAAAATATGACAAGTTATTCTTGAATAATCAGACGTTGTCAATAGTTAGCAGGAATCTAGTCGACAGGCTTATCCAGACGTAGCTATAGTAGATCAGTTGTGAGTTGAAACCAGTTGTTAGCTACAGAGGTGTGATCAATCAGTCGATGGGTTATACAGTCGAGAGCTACAGTGAATTTATCTTTGGTATCGAATCAGTTGCAAGCTACAGTGATTTGTTTATTCAGACTTAAGTATCCAGTCGAGAGCTACAGTATCTTGTGTTAGTCGACGTGTTACATAAATAGACGAGAGATAATGTTTGGTAATCCAGACGCAGTGTAAAGTAGTTTGAAAATCCAGACGCAGTGTACAGTAGTTTGAAAATCCAGACGCAGTGTACAGTAGTTTGAAAATCCAGACACAGTGTACAGTAGTTTGAAAATCCAGACGCAGTGTACAGTACTTTCAGTCGCAGGATAGTATTGGTAAACCAGACGCAAGCTACAATGTATTCATAAATCAGGCGCAATAAGTCAAATGGTAGCGTGTGCAAAACGACAGAGTTTAAGTAAGTTGAAGCGACACCGTATTGAAACCAGACGAGAGCTACAGTGAGTCACTTAACCAGTCGATGGTGTTTACAAAACGATGTCGTATGGATAAGTTAAAACGTCAGCGTTTTAACTAACCAGTCGATAGCCTTTATAAAAGAACCAGTCGTTGGTATTTGAGGAGAGCGATGACAAAACGATGTCGCTTGAATAATTTGATACGACAGCGTTTTGACTTCGCGCTAGAAACAAGTCGTTGGGTTATATAAAGAATCAGGCGCTGGAAAATCGCACATGGAAATCCAGTCGACGCATACTTGGAAGTATTTTCCAGTTGCAACATTTGAAACCACGACGAAGAAAATTGGATCTGGTTATCAAATTAATATCAGGCGCAAGTTAAATTGATTCAAATATGATCGAATACTCAAAATGGAAAAGATATGTAGAATTGTACAATTGCCTGGAATTAAGGAGACAAGGTAGGTACTATTTTGGGTAAATAGTACGATGTACATAGGCCGTTTTTCAATGCTTGCACAGAAATGGAAAGAAGACAAATTGGCTCTGTCAATGAGCAATTTTACCTTGTAGTGGAGCAGTGATTACGGCGTACAAATTTGACAGTGATTCAAACGGGATTATTTTCCTTTGAAGCATTTATGACCGTTGCAATCAAAGCCTATAAATACCAGAAGCTGGAAATATCCTTCACTCTCATTATCATTGCGGTCACGC
Organism: Dorcoceras hygrometricum; assembly: GCA_001598015.1. Taxonomy (NCBI): domain Eukaryota; kingdom Viridiplantae; phylum Streptophyta; class Magnoliopsida; order Lamiales; family Gesneriaceae; genus Dorcoceras; species Dorcoceras hygrometricum. Next base: position 22,271 of record KV008305.1, read on the forward strand.
TGTCAAAATAGTATCACGAGCTTTCCTTGCATTCATCTTTACGAAGCTCAAAGACTTGAAGAATACAACCTTTGTTATTCAATGAAATATCTTCAAGTCATCCTCTGGTTCAATCGTTGAATCGAGTTTCTTTGTTTAAGAAACCAGAGGATTTTACAGTACTCATATCGTGTATTCATTGTCATATTTTACTGAGTCTGTAACGAACTGGCTGTGTGAAGCAGTTCGAAAAATATACAAGTGTTGTAAACAATCAGCAGCTGCGTCTGCGTGTTAGATTGTGAAGTGTCTAGGAGTTCATACAAGTGCTGCTTGTGTGATCGGTTGGTTGCAGAAGGTCTGTAATCAGCAAATCTTCTAGTGAAACCTTCCGAGGAGGAAGAAGGGGAGACGTAGGATATTTATATCCGAACTTCCAGAAACAAATCCTGAATCCTTATCTTTTACATACTGCACTTATATATTGTGTTTATCTACTGTTCACAAGTCAATCGGTTTTATTCCGCACTTTTCAAGTTAACCGAGAAACTTGCATTAAACTGAGATACCTTAAGTCTGGTAACTCGGACTTAAGTTAAGCCGTGCTGCAAAACATTTTAAAAGATTTCAAAAATCAAAGGAGTTCATTCCAACCCCCCCCCCCTTCTGAACTCCTATTTACTTATTGATCCTATTTCTGGGACCATCATTTATATATTATTCACGTTAAGTTCTGTTTGAATTTCTGTTCGAGCACTTGTTTCGTATCCGATTCTGTTTCGTGTCAAGTTCATGATATGAATTATGCTCTGTTTTAGCACTGATGTTTCAGTTCCGTCAACAGTTCTGTAATCCCTATGGTTAGAACTAAGTGTTTATGGAATAATTTCACAACTTTCTGTTTTTGGAATTTTCGATTTTAGGAAATGGCCCCCTCTATCCCCCGTACTCGTGCTGCTGCTGCCCTTCGCATGAAGCAGATTGCCCTTCGCAACCAGAGCCGCATGATTAGATGCCTTAGAGCCAAACTAGCCATCGAGAGACGAGAGTCAGCTGCTACCAAGAAAGAGCATGAGACTAACCTAGTAGCCTTAGAAGCCTCACACAAGACCATTGCCGGACTCACTGAGATAGGCCTTTGCATGTCAAAGAAATTTGAGTGGATGAAGGCAAAGAAACAACATATTAGGGAGAGCCACTTGGAATGCCATCAAAAGATGCAAGCTCGCATCCAAGCGGCCGAAGATACAATCCAAGAGCAACACATGATCATCGAGGCCCTGGTAGAGGAGAAAGCTAGCCTACTCCAAACAATCCAAGGTCTGCAAGAAGACAACGGTGCTCCTGCTCCATTAGATGATGAATGGGAGGAAGAACCGGAAGAAGAAGGTCTTGAGGATATTTCTTTAGGCGAAGGAGAGATTGTTGAGGAATAGAATGTGTTTTACCTTCTGAATTTGTATTTCATTCGTTCTTCTATCCAAAATTTGCTTATCCCTTCGTGCTATAGTATTCTAGATCGTTTCACAATTATATGCATCCATTCTTAGTAAGCTTTCTTATGGCAGAAAATGGCAGGAAACCGGAGAAGTGGCTTATCCCTTCGTGCTATAGTATTCTAGATCGTTTCACAATTATATGCATCCATTCTTAGTAAGCTTTCTTATGGCAGAAAATGGCAGGAAACCGGAGAAGTGACAGTAACAATGGAGGTGAAGGATCCTCAAATTCAAGAACTGGTCTTAGCATAGAAGACCTGATGGAAATAGCTACTATAGTTGCCTCAACTCTCCAAGGGTTGATCAACCCCAACAATAACCAAGCTCCACCTCCTACTCCTCCACCTCGTGTGACTAAGTACTACTACGAGTCTCTTGGGAAGAACAAAGCCCCCACCTTTGATGGGAGCCCTGACGCTGAAGTTGCCCAGACTTGGACGAAAAACATAGAAACACAACTTTGACTACTGGAAGTTGCAGACGCTGTCAAGGTAGATGTCGTAACACCACTCCTCGATGGTAAAGCTGGAAAATGGTGGGAAGCAGTCGATCCAACCATGACTGCAAATGGACAAATCACGTGGCAAAGGTTTCGGGAAGCATTCTTGAAACAATACTTTCCCATGGAAGTCGGAATGCAACGGCTCAGCGAGTTTGAAACCTTCACTAAGACTGTAGATATATCTGTAGTAGAGTATACCTCCAAGTTCAATTCATTGGACACCTATGTCCCAACGATCATGGATGATAGTACTCTGAGGATGCACCGATTCAAGAAGGGTCTGAATAGCCGTATCCAGTTAGCCCTTGCAGTCTACCAAGCCACAAGCTTTGAGGACTTAATGGGAGCAGCAATCCGAGCAGAGACTGACATAAAGAGGCGGGAAGCAGACAACAAGAAAAAACACCCCCTCAATGCTCAGACTTCACATGGTGGGCCTAAGACCAAGCGGCCAAACCTCAACAACCGCGGATCGGCATCTGCACCAAACAACCAAATGTTGGCACCTTGCACCTCTTGCGATTTCCGTCATAGTGGAGATTGTCGCAAGCAGATTGGTGCATGCTTTAAGTGTGGAAAGTTGGGTCACCGAATTGCGGATTGTCCGGAAAACCAAGGTCCAAAGGCTAGATCGAGCAATGCGACTCCGAACAAGCCAAAGCCCAGGGAGGATAAACCCAATGCTCGTGTGTTTGCAATGACACAAGAAGAAGCTGAAGACGCCTGCGACGTGGTGGCAGGTAGCATTTTTATCAACAATCTGCCTTTTTATGTGTTGTTTGATTGTGGTGCTACCCACTCATTCATATCTAGGAGATTTTCTAAGAAGTTAGGGCTATAGCCTGAAATTCTATGTGAACCATATAGAGTAGCAACTCCTACCAACGCTACCATCGAAACACATAAAATCCATCGGGACTGCGAGATATCCATAAATGACCACTCATTCTCTGCAAACCTGATACAGCTCAACATGGTCGAGTTTGACGCCATATTAGGGATGAATTGGCTCATGCATTGGTAGATTTCCGAGATAAGAGTGTGAAACTCCAAGCCACTGACCAAGAGGAGCTGATATTATGGAAATAACAAGGAGCGAAAGTCCCTACTTTCTGCTGCCCAAGCATGGATAGCCATGAAGTAAGGAGCAGAAGTTTTCTTGGCAATGATCCACGAAGTAAAAGAAGGAGACGAACTCAAGACATCCCAGTGGTACAAGAGTTCGTATATGTGTTTCCATATGACTTGCCTGGAAAAGTGCCTGACAGAGAAATTGAGTTCGAAATCAACCTAGTGCTAGGGACGGACCCAATCTCCAAGGCACCCTATCGGATGGCACCTGCAGAACTCAAGGAGATCAAGGATCAACTAGCAGAACTGCTAGACAAAAAGCAGATCAGACCCAGTGTGTCACCTTGGGAAGCTCCAGTGTTATTCGTCAAGAAGAAGGATGGAACTATGAGATTGTGTATCGACTACAGAGAGTTGAACAAGATCACAATCAAGAATAAATATCCCCTTCCAAGAATTGACGACCTATTTGATCAACTCAAAGGAGCTACAACCTTCTCCAAGTTAGATTTGAGGTCGGGTTATCACCAACTGAAGATCAAGGCTGAGTATGTTCCTAAAACAGCATTTAGAACAAGATATGGTCATTACGAATTCACGGTGATGCCATTTGGTCTAACCAATGCACCAGCGGCCTTCATGGACCTCATGAACCGTGTCAGGCCTCGTGCTCACAACCGAGTAAAAACATACAAACACATGTGGAAGCTTAACAAAAAGCGGGTAAATTTTTCGCATTTAGGCCTGACGGTTTAAAACAATATAATTTAAAATAGACAATACTCAAATATAACTCAGTTCATAAAAATGACCAAAAATAAAGCATACATAAACAAAACATGTATCAGACTCCACTACGGGGTCCAACGACAAAGCACAGGGCATCCCCCTGGCTAACTGATACATATATATAAGTATGCTATATGCAACTGGGACACGCTAGCCACCTCCTGGGGCACCACCAGCTGGGTTAAAGCCACGACCAGCTGTAAAACCTGGGTTTCCTGAAAACAACACAAACAAGGAAACAAACCAAGCCCCAGAGGGACATGGGGTCAAACCCCAGTACGGAGAGCAACAGATAAAGCTAAAAGAATGCATGAGATAAAATGCAGATGCTATGCATGAGACACCGGATAACAACGGAAGGCTCAACCAACAAGAGAGGTAAGGAACTCAAGCACAGCTCCAAGAATCTGCAACAACCGTGGCCACGAGGTGTGTTCATAGTGTGGTAATGAGCCACTCGCCGTGATACAACACCCGAATACCAGATGCATCAAACAACTCAACTTGTCGTTGCCTCGCCCATGTACTGAGGTAGTTAACCACTCGGCGCATGGTGGCTAACGAAGGGAGATGAGAGTGCGGTATCGCCGCTCGTCCTCGCATCCTGGTAAGAATCAATAACATAAATACAAGATACAAGGCTGAAAAACACGATACACAAGGGATCTGAAATATGCGTGAACAAGTGCGGGTATGCAATTCACATGAAATAGCTAGCATAAACACCAATGCTCAGCAAGCAGTACACAGATAAGTTCATCGAAACATCCCAGCAGCCACGCATAATATCTTATGCCAATTCCAAGCTACATCAAGCTCAAATCCGTACCTTATACTTTTGGGCAACAATTACCACAAAACAAGGCCTGAGAATACTGATTCCAACCTGTAGAACATACGCAGGATACAGGGAATCATCAACCCAAAACTCACGGCCAATGCATAAAGCTCATGGCTGGGAGCCACGCTCAACCAACTCAAATACTATCAAAACAACTCACTGGAAGCAAACTAGAAACGAGATCTCAAAGCTTAAACTCAAAAGCTACCTGCACGCACAAACACACTGCCGAAGATAGCAGCTTCGTGATTCCTCTCCAGCGAACGCTAGCCTCCAAGAGTGATAGGGAACAATAGAGCTTCGCAAGAGGAGTCCAACGCTACCTCAATTGTCCAAAACAAAGGCCGGAATCGACGGGAATTCACCGGAGAAGCTCACAGTGAACAGTACTCTAGGGTTGAGAAACAGAGAACGAAAGGCTGGAAAATATTCTAAGTATGGGATTCAAATGCGTGAAATCGAAGACCAAGTCTTCCTTATATAATTCTCGCAAAAGCTGGTTAAAACATCCACCGACAAAACAAGCAGGCACCAACAACAAATACAACCAGCAGAAGCAACCAAACCAGCTGCTGAAATCCCAAATCACGTTAAACAAAACGACGTCGTAGGACACTACCTACGACTGGTTCTCAACCAAAAGCTGGACAACCAGAGGACTGGTTTAAACATTGCAGGAAATCTCCAAAAGCTGGTACCAGCTGCAACATATAAAACTCAGCGTTGCAACTAAACAAAACGGCGTCGCATAGCTTACGTCATCCAGTCGCTAACTCTTGCGCTACTACCAGCTGCGAGCTACAGGAATACCAGACGCAAGCTACAGTAGCGAACAATCTCTCGCAGTTGGATAACCAATCGCAACATCCAAACGACGTCGCTCCAACTAATCTAAACGCAGTCTTTTTTCCCTCAACGCAATATATCAATACAACGGCTGGGTTACAAGACGCACAACCAGCTCTCACCTAATCCAACGCACCCAGATTTTACTAAAACGACGGCGTTTCTAATCCTTTGCTACAAAACACGCTGCGACTGATTTTATCACCAAATCGACCAGCTCTTACCGAACAAAACTCGAAAACAAGAAAACTCCCAGAATGGTCTTAAATGTGATTTATGACCCAAAAATGCAACCCAAGCATTTAAAATGAAATCTGAGTTACCAGAAATCACTAAAACCCGATTAATTCAACAATTAATCCTTAATACAATCCAGGTCTCACATTTCTCCCCCACTAAAAAGGATTTCGTCCTCGAAATCAAACAACCACTCTGAAATACAACACAGCAACTGAAAGTCGAAGCAACAACAGAAAACTAAATAGAAACTCGCCCAACACTAGGCCAAGAGTTCAAGATAACTGAGCAAACAATCAACACCGCTAGGGGAGAAATACAAACAAAAGTTACAACTTCTGGAAAATATAGCTCAACAGCTACTCAAACAAATGTGGCCACTCTCGCTGCATCTTTTCTTCCAGTTCCCAAGTAGCTTCTTCCCTTCCATGTTTGCTCCACTGCCGTGAAGAGAAGACAACTCTGACGGCAACAACAACCGATACGCTAAAGGGCCAATCCTCTCAACAATCTCATACGGACCAACATAACGAGGGGCTAACTTTCCCTTGCGTCCAAAGCGCATTACACTACTAAACGGAGAAACCTTGAGAAATACACGATCACCAACCTGAAACTCAAGAGGTCGATGCCTCTTATTCACATAACTGGCTTGGCGATCCTGGGCAGCTTTCATCCGTTGTCTGATTAGATCGACATGATCTTTCATTTGCTGCACAAAGTCAGGGGCAGATAACTGCTTCTCCCCCTCTTCTTCCCAACAAACCGGCGATCTGCACTTCCTGCCATACAAAGCCTCAAAAGGCTCCATGCCAATCGTCACTTGGTAGCTGTTATTATACGAAAACTCGACCAAAGACAACGCGTCTTGCCAGCTACCTCCAAAATCCAACACAACAGCGCGCAACATATCCTCTAACGTCTGGATAGTTCGCTGAGATTGGCCATCTGTCTGGGGGTGATACGCGGTACTCATCGCCAATCTGGTTCCCAAAGCTATTTGCAAACTCTTCCAAAACCTGGAAGTAAAACCTCGGATCTTGGTCAGAAACGATCGAAACGGGCACACCATGCAGTCTAACAACAAAATCAACGTACAGCTTCGCCATCTTCTTCAACGAGAAGGTCATCCCATAGGGAATGAAGTGTGCAGACTTCGACAAACGGTCTACAACTACCCAAACAGCGTCACATCCTCGGCTGTAACGAGGCAAATGCGTCACGAAATCCATCGCAATGCGCTCCCAATTCCATTGGGGCACCTCCAAACTCTGCAACAGACCACCAGGTCTCATCCTCTCGGCCTTTACCATCTGGCAATTCAGACAACGAGCGACAAAACCAGCAACATCGCTCTTCAGGCCAGCCCACCAAAAGTGCGGCTTCAAAGCATGGTACATCTTCCGTGCACCAGGATGAACACTATGTCTGCTGCAATGCGCCTCACGAAGGATCTCCTCCTTCAAATCAATCAAATTGGGCACAACCAACCTGCCCCGAAAACACAAACAACCATCGGATGAGACAGAATAGTCCTCAAGTTCGCCAGCCCTGACTTTCATCTTCAATTCGTGGATAGACGGATCAGTCCTCTGAGCTGCTCGCTTCAAAGCATGGTACATCTTCCGTGCACCAGGATGAACACTATGTCTGCTGCAATGCGCCTCACGAAGGATCTCCTCCTTCAAATCAATCAAATTGGGCACAACCAACCTGCCCCGAAAACACAAACAACCATCGGATGAGACAGAATAGTCCTCAAGTTCGCCAGCCCTGACTTTCATCTTCAATTCGTGGATAGACGGATCAGTCCTCTGAGCTGCTCGAATGCTGAAAACAATCTGCGGTTCCACTTGGAACGATGAAACCATCACACAATCCTCAACTGGATAGAATCTCCAACCCGTAGTGTTATGATGCTCTTGATCCTTAGAGATGTACAACGACGCAAGCATCTCACTAGCCTTCCTGCTCAAAGCATCAGCCACTACGTTCGACTTCCCAGGCTGGTATTTAATCTCACAGTCAAAGTCCTTTAGCAGCTCCATCCATCGACGCTGTCTCATGTTCAAGTCAGGCTGTGAAAACAGATACTGCAAACTCTTGTGGTCGGAGTACACCACAAACTGCTCGCCATACAGGTAGTGACGCCAGATCTTTAACGCAAAGACCACCGCTGCTAACTCCAAATCATGAACTGTGTAACGAGTCTCGTGCGGTTTCAACTGCCGCGAGGCATACGCAATGACTCGACCATTCTGCATCAACACACAACCCAATCCATTGAGCGAAGCGTCAGAAAAAACAACAAAACCACCTGAACCGGACGATAGTGCCAACACAGGCACAATAGTCAACTTTTCCTTAAGCAGTTGAAAAGCATTCTCACACTGCTCAGTCCAAACAAACCGCTTATCCTTCTGGGTCAATTGGGTCATCGGCTTCGCTATACTAGAGAATCCCTCAATGAAGCGACGATAATAGCCAGCCAGACCTAAGAAACTGCGAATCTCAGACACATTTCTCGGTCGCTCCCAGTTCAAAACAGCATCCACTTTACTGGGATCCACAGAAATGCCATTCGGTGAAATGACATGGCCCAGAAATACAACGCGATCTAACCAAAACTCGCACTTGGAAAACTTAGCATACAATTGCTGCTCTCTCAACCTCTGAAGAACCATTTCCAAGTGCTCCTTGTGCTCCCTCAGAGTCTTCGAGTAAATCAAGATGTCGTCAATAAAAACAATCACAAACTGGTCTATGAACTCTCTAAAAACCCGGTTCATCAGATCCATAAAGACTGCAAGTGCGTTTGTCAACCCAAACGGCATCACCAAAAACTCAAAATGTCCGTACCTCGTACGAAACGCAGTATTCGCGACATCTTGTTCCCTCACTCTGAGCTGATGGTACCCGGAACGAAGATCAATCTTTGAATATACCGCAGAGCCTTGCAACTGATCAAACAGATCATCGATTCTCGGCACCGGGTACTTATTCTTGACAGTGGCTTTATTTAACTGGCGAAAATCAATGCACATCCTCATTGAGCCATCCTTCTTCTTCACAAACAAGATGGGCGCTCCCCACGGTGACATACTAGGGCGAATAAAACCTTTATCCAGCAAATCATTTAAACTGAACCTTGAGTTCTCTCAACTCCGCAGGCGCCAGACGATACGGGGCACGAGAAATTGGAGCTGTGCCAGGCACCAGCTCTATGCTGAAGTCTATCTCCCGCCTCGGAGGAAAACCAGTAATCTCCTCCGGAAACACGTCGGGGAAATGTCGCACCACGGGAACGTCACTAAGCTGAACACTGGAAGAAGAAGACGCATCCAAAGCATAAATCATAAAGCCAGCATTTCCCAAAGACAACAAACTAAACATCTCCATCGCGGAAACTAATGGAATCTTAGATCTAGAATCCTGGCCGTAGAAGTCCCACTTCTCGCCAGACAAAGGCCTAAAGTGCACGATCCCATGGAAGCAGTCCACGGAGGCCCTATAGTTGGACAGCACATCCATTCCAACTATGCAATCGAAATCCCAAAGCATCAAACGGATCAAATTCGCCAACAGGACATGCTCACCAAACCGCAGCACACCATCCAACAAAACCTCCTGGGAGAACAAGCTCACACCACCAGGGGTAGAAACAGAAACGACATCACGCAAAGGGACGGTACACAGACCATGCTCAACAACAAACGAATAAGAAATAAACGAATGCGATGCACCGATGTCAAACAACACACGAGCAGAAAAGTCAAAGACAAAACATGTACCTCCAATCACCCGGCTCGGTGTCTCCTCGGCCTGTTCCCTCGTGATAGCGTTAACCTGGGCATGCTGGGGTCCTGGGAAGAAAGGTTGAGACGACTGCCCAAAGCGCGAAGGGCCAGGCTGCTGAAACGGTCTAAACTGGAGTCTCACCCAAACGGGGATGCTGAAACTGCTGCGAACGGCCCTTAGACTGACCTCCACGACCCTGAGGCTGGGCCGCGGTCTGCTGTGATCCAGCTGACGGACACACTCTCGCAAAATGCCCGTACTGACCACAAAGGTTGCAGGAGCCCTGCACACCTACACACTGCGTGGAAGGATGCTTTCCACCACAAAAGCCACAAAACTCCACCCGAGAACCGCTGCTACTCGAGCTGCCTGAACCGGAAGACCCTGAACCAGACTTTTTCTTGAATTGCTGACCCTGGGGTCGAAACCTCTGGCGGCCTGACTGCTGAGCCATCTGCTGCTGCTGCTGCTGAGGATAATGGGCGGATTGAGAACTCTGAGACGACTGAGCTCCCTGACCAACATGTCTACCACCCTGCACTGCCTGCGCTACCTGCGCTCTGCGCGTACTACGGCTCCTCATTCCCTCCTCAATGTGGATAGCAGTATCCACGGCCTCAGCATACGACTTGGGCTTGCTCGTCAAAACACTCTGGTACAACGCTTCATTCAAGCCCTCCACAAATCTGGTACTCTTGGCCCTCTCCCGGCCAGCAACATGTGGAACATAAGCCA
>KV008305.1:32731-53264 GCA_001598015.1 Dorcoceras hygrometricum
CGCTCTGCGGCCTTCCTCAGCAACAAGGTCACTAACCTCAACCGGAGTCCATCGTCATACTGAGCCCTATAGAAAAGATGAATGACGTTATGGAGCCACGAATCAGCATCCTCACTCGACTCATCGCCATTAAAGACAGGAGGGTTCATCCTCTGAAACCGAGCTATAACAACATCCATCCTCTCCACCGGAGCCGGCGGAGCCTCAGCTTCCCCCTCTTCGCTACTCTCATGAGTATGACTAGGAGCACTATACTGATCCTCGTTCTGACCTCCTGACTCCTGGAACTTCCCCCTACCTCTACCATGACGTCTAAGCGGCATCTAAAATACCCTCAACAGGATCAAGCAAAACAGAACAATTACAGCATAGAAAGCATATAACACAAGATATGCAGCACGTAGTCACATAAGCCAAGCACATGCAACACACGACACTGTGCCTAGACTCAAGTGATCAACGAAATTGAGCTTATCCCAGCTTAAACTCTGATACCAAAAATGTCAGGCCTCGTGCTCACAACCGAGTAAAAACATACAAACACATGCGGAAGCTTAACAAAAAGCGGGTAAATTTTTCGCATTTAGGCCTGACGGTTTAAAACAATATAATTTAAAATAGACAATACTCAAAATATAACTCAGTTCATAAAAACGACCAAAAATAAAGCATACATAAACAAAACATGTATCAGACTCCACTACGGGGTCCAACGACAAAGCACAGGGCATCCCCCTGGCTAACTGATACATATACATAAGTATGCTATATGCAACTGGGACACACTAGCCACCTCCTGGGGCACCACCAGCTGGGTTAAAGCCACGACCAGCTGTAAAACCTGGTTTCCTGAAAACAACACAAACAAGTAAACAAACCAAGCCCCAGAGGGACATGGGGTCAAACCCCAGTACGGAGAGCAACAGATAAAGCTAAAAGAATGCATAAGATAAAATGCAGATGCTATGCATGAGACACCGGATAACAACGGAAGGCTCAACCAACAAGGGAGGTAAGGAACTCAAGCACAGCTCCAAGAATCTGCAACAACCGTGGCCACGAGGTGTGTTCACAGTGTGGTAATGAGCCACTCGCCGTGATACAACACCCGAATACCAGATGCATAAAACAACTCAACATGCCGTTGCCTCGCCCATGAAATGTGGTAGTTAACCACTCGACGCATGGTGGCTAACTATCCTAGCAGGGAGATGAGAGTGCGGTATCGCCGCTCGCCCTCGCATCCTGTAAAGAATCAATAACAGAAATACAAGATACAAGGCTGCAAAACACGATACACAAGGGATCTGAAATATGCGTGAACAAGTGCGTGTATGCAATTCACATAAAATAGCTAGCGTAAACACCAATGCTCAGCAAGCAGTACACAGATAAGTTCACCAAAACATCCCAGCAGCCACGCATAATATCTTATGCCAATTCCAAGCTACATCAAGCTCAAATCTGTACCTTATACTTTTGGGCAACAATTACCACAAAACAAGGCCTGAGAATACTGATTCCAACCTTTAGAACATACGCAGGATACAGGGAATCATCAACCCAAAACTCACGGCCAACGCATAAAGCTCACGGCTGGGAGCCATGCTCCACCAACTCAAATACTATCAAAACAACTCACTCGAAGCTAACTAGAAACGAGATCTCAAAGCTTAAACTCAAAAGCTACATGCGCGCACAAACACACTGCCGAATATAGCAGCTTCGTGATTCCTCTCCAGCAAACGCTAACCTCCAAGAGTGATAGGGAACAATAGAGCTTCGCAAGAGGAGTCCAACGCTACCTCAATTGTCCAAAACAAAGGCCGGAATCGACGGGAATTCACCGGAGAAGCTCACAGTGAACAGTACTCTAGGGTTGAGAAACAGAGAACGAAAGGCTGGAAAATATTCTAAGTATGGGATTCAAATGCGTGAAATCGAAGACCAAGTCTTCCTTATATAAATCTCGCAAAAGCTGGTTAAAACATCCACCGACAAAACAAGCAGGCACCAACAACAAATACAACCAGCAGAAGCAACCAAACCAGCTGCTGAAATCCCAAATCACGTTAAACAAAACGACGTCGTAGGACACTACCTCGACTGGTTCTCAACCAAAATCTGGACAACCAGACGACTGGTTTAAACATTGCAGGAAATCTCCAAAAGCTGGTTAAAACGCAGCGTTGCAACTAAACAAAACGGTGTCGCATAGCTTACGTCATCCAGTCGCTAACTCTTGCGCTACTACCAGCTACGAGCTACAGGAATACCAGACGCAAGCTACAGTAGCGAACAATCTCTCGCAGCTGGATAGCCAGTCGCAACATCCAAACGACGTCGCGCCAACTAATCTAAACGCAGTCGTTTTGCCCTCAACGCAATATATCAATACAACGGCTGGGTTACAAGACGCACAACCAGCTCTCACCTAATCCAACGCACCCATATTTTACTAAAACGACGGCGTTTCTAATCCTTTGCTACAAAACACGCTGCAACTGATTTTATCACCAAATCGACCAGCTCTTACCAAACAAAACTCGAAAACACAAAAACTCCCAGAATGGTCTTAAATGTGATTTACGACCCAAAAATGCAACCCAAGCATTTAAAATGAAATCTGAATCACCAGAAATCACTAAAACCCTATTAATTCAACAATTAATCCTTAATAAAATCCAGGTCTCACAAACCGGGTATTAAACCATTCCTTGATAAATTTGTGGTGGTATTCATAGATGATATACTCGTGTATTCACCAAGTGAAGAAGAACACAAGGAACATCTTTGAATTACCCTTCAAACCCTGAGGGAGAAACAACTGTACGCCAAGTTCAAGAAGTGAGAATTCTGGATAAAGATTGTGGCATTCCTAGGCCATATAATTTCCAAATCAGGCGTATCAGTGGATCCGAAGAAGGTAGAAGCTATCATGGACTGGCCTATACCTAAGACAGTGACAGAAGTTAGAAGCTTCTTGGGATTGGCTGGCTGTTATCGAAAGTTCGTAGAAGGCTTCTCTTCAATAGCCACACCACTCACTATACTCACACAGAAGAACTCCAAGTTCAACTGGAACGAAGAATGTGAGACAAGCTTTGAAACTCTGAAGACAAAGCTTGCATCTGCCCCTATTTTGACGCTATCCGTAGGGGACAAAAGCTTTACTATCTACAGTGAGGCATCCAAAGGAGGGCTAGGATGTGTACTCATGCAAGATGGCAGAGTAATTGCTTATGTCTCAAGAAAACTGAAGACGCATGAACACAACTACCCAACCCATGATCTAGAGCTAGCTGCGGTGGTTTTTGCTCTAAAGATTTGGCGACACTATCTTTACGGGGCAAAGTGTGAAGTATTCACCGACCATCAGAGTCTCAAGTATATATTCACTCAGAAAGAATTGAATCTGAGTGAAGTATTCACCGACCATCAGAGTCTCAAGTATATATTCACTCAGAAAGAATTGAATCTGAGACAAAGACGATGGCTTGAGCTTTTAAAAGACTACGACTTGACAATAAACTACCACCCAGGAAAGGAAAACAAGGTAGCCGATGCATTGAGTCGGAAGAACATGAATAAGGTGATACTATCCTCAATCTCAGCCCAACCATGCCTTAGAGAATTGGTCAAGCTAAAGCAGGACCAAGACCCCAGCTTAATGAGGCTGGAAGAACAGATCAAGGAAGGGAAAATGACTGATTTCCGAGCAGACCAAGATGGGATTCTTTGGATGAACGGACGGCTGTGTGTACCCGACGTCGAAAACCTCCATCAGGAAGTGATGTCTGAAGCACATAAATCTAAATTCTCAAACCACCCAGGAAGTACAAAGATGTACAGAGACTTGAAGGAACACTTCTGGTGGAATGGGATAAAAGGAGATGTTGCTGATTTTGTTGCTAGGTGTCATGTATGCCAAAACGTCAAGGCAGAACATCAAAGATTTGGAGGATTATTACAACCACTGGAAATTCCAGAGTGGAAGTGGGAAAATATATCCATGGACTTTGTAGTAGGTCTGCCGAAGACAAGATTAGGCCATGATGGAATATGGGTAATCGTGGATAGGTTAATGAAATCCGTGCACTTTCTGCCTGTCCGAATGAACTATGGTTTGGATAAGCTCGCTTCATTGTACATGGACAACATCGTCAGACTACCTGGAGTTCCAATCAGCATTCTCTCAGATAGGGACCCAGGACCCAAGGTTCGTATCTCATTTTTGGAAGAGTTTCCAAGAAGCCATGGGAAGTAAGGTCACCCTCAGTACGGCGTATCACCCACAGACAGATGGCCAAACTGAGAGAACCATCCAGACCCTAGAAGACATTCTACGGACATGCACCTTAGACTTCGATAGTAATTGGAGCGAACATATACCTCTAATAGAGTTCGCATACAAAAACAGCTACCACAGCAGTATAGGAATGGCACCATATGAGGCCCTCTATGGACGGAAATGTCGATCGCCGCTGTATTGGGATGAAGTTGGAGAAAAGGCTATCACAGGACCTGAACTCGTCCAAGAGACAGCGAAAAAGGTAGCCATTATAAGGGAGAGACTGAAGGCAGCCCAGGATCGACAGAAAAGCTGGGCAGACTTAAAGAGAAGACCCTTGGCCTTCGAGGTAGGCGAAAAGGTGTATCTCAAGGTTTCTCCAACGAAAGGGATAGTCCGATTTGATAAGGTCGAAAAGCTGAATCCCGGTATGTCAGACCATTCGAAATCTTGGAAAGAGTAGGAACACTTGCCTACAGACTGGCCTTACCACCCAGTATGTCAAGATTCCACAACGTTTTCCTTGTCTCACAGTTAAGGAGATATATCGCGGATTGTAGTCACGTTCTAGATGAAGGACCACTCCTTGTGGAAGGAAATCTGACCGAAGGACTGAACTATGAGGAAGTCCCAATCCAAATCGTGGACACAAAGGACCAGGTACTTAGACGAAGAACAATCCCATACGTCAGAGTCCAATGGTCCAACCACACCGAGAGAGAAGCCACGTGGGAAAAGGAGGAGAAGATGCGTAATCAATATCCCTACCTTTTCGATGATCAAGGTAATCAAAGTTTCGAGGACGAAACTTCTTTTAAGGAGGTAGGGATGTGAAAACCCAGAAATTCAGCTTTCTGAAATACAACAAAAAAATCAGATCTGGGTCGGTCAACTCAGATCTGAGACAGTCAACTCAGATCCGGTACAGCAACGGTCAACTCAGATTTGAGACAGTCAACTCAGATCTGAACAGTCAGTGGTCAACTCAGATTTTGGGTCTGGTCAACTAAGCTCTGGACTGGTCAACTCAGCTTTGACTAAGTAAATTCAGATTTCGCGACGTGAATTCAGGTTCCGCGATGTGAATTCAGATTCTGCGACGTGAATTCAGATTCTGCGACGGGAAATTCAGGTTCCGGGACGTTAATGCAGGTTCCGTTAAGTGAATTCAGATTCCGCGACGTGAATTCAGATTCCACGACGTGAATTCAGATTCCGCGACGAGAATTTAGATTCCACGACGTGAATTCAATTCCGTGACGTACATTCAGATTCCACGACGCAGATTCAGACTCGGCGACGCAGATTCAGATTTGGCGACGCAAATTCATATTTGGTAAATAAAACTCAGTTTTGGCTCACGAATTTCAGCAAGCTCTTCACGCGTACAAAGCATATTGTTTGCAACCGTAATTGCCAATTTGGAGAGATTAATGGCCAATTAAGAGACCCAAAACAATGCCTACACTAATGCTCTCGTAACAGCCATTTGAATGGCCATAAAATCGGGAAATTAAGGCTTTAATGGCTGCCCTTTTGACTCCCATTCCTTCATCTATAAATACCTCTCTGTAGCATCAAAGGACCCACACTCACTCCAACAATTTGAGTAAAACACCAGTAGGCTTCCACGTTGAAATTCTGCACAAGCTGTATCAGATTTCTTGCCTTGAACCAATCAAGCTTCAGATTACTGTAAGTGGGCTTTTGTTATATATATTCGTTTCAAATATTTTATATATTATTCACGCTAAGTTCTGTTTTGAATTTCTGTTCGAGCACTTGTTTCTTATCCGATTCCGTTTCGTGTCAAGTTCATGATATGAATTATGCTCTGTTTTAGCACTGATGTTTCTGTCGTAATATGGATCTACGGAATATTCCGCACTCTGAGTTACGTGGTGTAACTATGGCCTCGACCCCTTAGAGGAGTAAAAATTAGGGACTGATCAATAAACCATAGAGACGAAGTGACTATCAGTGCTACCTGTTATGCTATGCTCTGTTCTTTATATGCTCTGTTCTGAAATCTGTTATTCAGTATATGTATATATTATGCTCGAATGGTACCCCCACTTACTGAGTGTTTCCCCAAACACTCACCCCCTTACTTATCCCACCCAGATAAGAACGAAGAACAAGTTGAAGAAGAGGAACAAGAGCTGTTCTGGGGCTGGTGAAGACTTCGTTTTTTGTTTAATGTAAAATTTTCGCTTCCGTGTTTTTGTTATTCAGACTTGATTTTCAGATGTAAAAACGATTATATTTGGTTATGTAACAGACTGGTTTTTGAGCTATACTATGAGGATTAATGTTTTACAATTTTATAATTGTTTAATATTTCCGATGTCATGAGTCTCGATCTCGGGGCGTGACATCTTCGATTCTGATCTCAAATCTACTTTTGTATAAATAAGCTTCAAGATCATTCTCTTTTATGAATACTTTCCTTTTGCTCTCTTTAACCATAAATTCATCTGATTTGAAGTCCCTTTCTTCGAATAATATCAGCTTTCGCTGCTGCTAAGATCTGAATAGTAAATACCAAACACAAAGAATACTAACCATGTTCTGTTCCTTAGAAGCATCTGACCTGCACTGATCTGTAGAAGAAACTTCTGAATTAATTGAATAGATTCTGTTCTATAATGCTCTGATCTGATCTGTTAAATAAGCCTCTTAACTAAACTGATACCTTCTGTTCTGAGTCTCTGAATCTGATATACTCGGATCTGATACACTCAGATGTGATACACTCGGATCTTATATGCTCGGATCTGATTTGCTCTGATATGATCTGAGATACTCGTATCTTCTCTGAAATAAACGCCTAATCGGTTAAGTCCATAACCCGATTACTATAGTCCAAATCTGAACGGATCTGAGTCCCCGATTACTTCTAGTCCAAATCTGAACGGATCTGCGTCCCCGATTACTTCTAGTCCAAATCTGATAGACTTAAATTCAGTTCTTTTATCTTTTTTGTGTTATCACCAAAACTAATAAATTTATCTTAACAATTTACCCATTTTTGGTGATGACAAAACTTAGCAGGTTTATGACTTAAAACGAGAAAAAATAATTTGCTCCAAGTCTTTGCTAGATTTTCAATAAGAACGGCTAAGTACAAGATTTTTTTACAAGAACTGAAAAAAAATTACTCAATAAAACCATCGGCTAAAACCAGAACTTCTACTCCCTCTTCCTCTGTACGAACCACTTCCTCTCTTAGAAGGTTCACTTCTGATTCCACCACCTCCACCTCCAGCAGGTCTGCTTCTATCTTCAGGCTGTTGACTACTACTACTTCCTTTCCCCTTTTTTTCATCACGTCCTCTATTGATATAGGCAATGATTTCTGAGAGTTGGGCACGAAGAGTAGAGAGGCCCTTTTGAGTTTCCAAACGGAAATCAGTTAGTTCTTGAGTTAAAGCAGCCTTATGAATCTGTACCTCCCTGTCCGGACGTCATTGATTTGATACCTAAAGACCATATCTTGTCGTGAGGTGGATTGTGCAAAAGCGAGCTCAAGTTTTGTAATCTTCTGTGAAAGTTCAGCTTTGAGCTCGCCTATAGTTTCTCGAGTCTGCACCTGCTCAAATTGAATCTGATCAATAGATGCTCGGAGCTATGCAGTAGATTCTGTGAAGTTGGTATATGGAAAAGCAGCAGTTGGAATTTCAATCTGAGGAAGATCTTCTGAAAAATGCATACTAGAATCACTGGAATAAGATGAGCTGGTAGAAGTCGAACTTGAAGAACTTGGACTTGAAGAAGGCGAACCATCTGAGATCTGCTGTACAAAGAAATCAACAAAACTTTCAGCACTCTGGCCTTGCTGAAATGCAACAAAAATTCCAGTAGGAATTGTCTCTGTATCCAAATCTGTATCTATGACAATTATATCTGTACAATGATTGACTGAACCCACTGGCTGTAGATGTCCAAAAAGAGAAAAACTGAACAACATCTATACAAATCTCTGTCCCGTTCTTCTGAAAAATCGCAGAGTAAGGTCTTCGAGAATTGATGTCCTGGAATGGTTCAATGAAAGCACAAATCGGGGCAAAAGCATCCACAAACTGCCTCTGACATAGCTGTTTCTTCTGAATGGAAATAATTGGCCACTCTAACCTCGTAGGCTTAGGATCTGCACCCTGTACTACTGTCCAAGACCCATCATTAAAGAGTAGAGACCTTATCCATCTAGTTGAAGAAAAACTCGGATAAAATTAAGAATGAATTCCTCTGCCCTATTAATCAATTCCTCCAAACAGATTTAAGGTAGACGGCCGTGTCCACTCCAGCTTATGTAGCCTCAGTTTCTCCATCAATTTTACCAATACAAGGCAGTGAGCTTCTGATAGCAAATCAAAAACTTGAAGATCAATGTATGAAGTGGGCGTGCCGAATTCAAAATCGCTGCACCTAGCCTCCAAACATTTCCTAAGCAGCATCTCTCTGTATTTAGCCGTAATATACATCCTCCTCTGAACAGCTGTCTGTAACGAATCTGTCTCAACCCATTTTAGCATCTGCTCTTCTTTTGCTGCAAGATCTAAAACCGACCTCAAAGCGGATAGGCTACGAATACTGAAAGTATTGAAAGAATGAAACTATCTCCTCTATAACCGCATCTCGAATATGTACAAGAAAATCTACATCTCCAGAAATCAAGGCAAAAATCTCTTTGGCTGTATTGCCCTTTATATCCTCCACAAGGGGCGCCTTCCCCTTGTCAGTAGGGTCAATCTTAGGAAGGGTGGCCTTGTACCAGTCCACTTCCTTGAATTCTATTCCTTGACCAAATTTAATTCGGAGCCGCCTCCCTAGCCGAGATAGATGGAAGCATCATATCCTCAGGGATCAGCTTCAAAATTTCATCAATCGGCAGTGACTCTTCATCAGACACTGATGTTTCAGTAAGCTTTAGAACCTTGCTCAAGGGTTCCGTGTCCTCAGAGTCAATTGCTTCCTCAATTTTCTCCTCCTCATATTTTTCTTCCTCATCTTTCTCCTTCTCATCCGTCTCCTCCTTTTCTGTCTCCTCCTCATCTGTCTCCTCTTGCAAAATCAATTTGCGATTGGGAGCTTGGCTTCTTCGGACTGTGGGGCTCCCAGCAGAGACTATAGAAATTGTCTCAGCATCTTGTACCACTGGTACAGTAGATAAATCCTTTCTTTGGGAGCCGCTCTCCCAACATAGTGTGTTTCTTCTTCGCAACAGGTTCAGCAACAGGAGCTGTTCTCCTCTTCACTGCTGCCTTAACAACCTTCTCCACCACTACCTTCTCCTTCACCTCTTCAGAATTTGTCGGCAAAGATTTGTTCTTAGAAATGTAGGTGCCGACAGTCTTGATAGTAAGAACTTTCAGAGGTGGGAACGGCTTCGATTCCCCCAGAGGCAGACCTGGGGATCCCTATAGTATAATCGAGTTGAACTGCAAACCCCCGGGCTTGATTCGATGAGGGAGTCACCATCTCCTTCAGAATATCAAACAAGAATCTGGTCCAATTTTTCTTGATTCCACAGTGGATGGCTGTCATGAGCAGAAACCTTTTGTTTGTTACCGCATCAAAAGAACCAGCCTTTGCTGTAACTATCTTGGCCAAAATATCATTCAACAGACGAAACTCTATCTTCATTTCCTTCTTTTTTCAAGAAGTTTTGATCGGCTCTCCAGTAGCCGAAAAAGCTCTCCTTGCTTCATTTATCAGATCGGTAGGCAACACATTCATAGAAGTCAATCCTTCTAACGGTAGGTCAAAACTGCCAGCGAATAGATCTTCTGAGATTTCCACAAACATTCCCTGAACGGAGCTTATCATGGCATTCTTTCTCACAAAGGCGTTTTCAAAGAAATTCATGAAATCTCCTTCATAGATATCAGCAGAACAACCCAAAAACCCACGGAGTCCAGATGACTCAAGGGTTTTGAACATCGAAACCATACCGCTATCAGAAAGACTCAAAACTGAGTCAAAGTTGACATGTAGAGCGCTCTGAATGAGTGAAGCAGCCATTGTAGTTGATAGATCGAAGAAAACGCTGAAGAATGAGATAATCTACAAACAAAGAGCACTGAAAGCACGAGAGTAATATTGCAAGGTAACTGTTAGAAGAAATGAAAATGACGTATAAAAGGAAAAGGAATACGAAACGGTAGTAACAGTGTAGATGTGACGTTTTGCATGATGACAACACACGTGTCAATCATCCGATGGCGCGATCAGAATTTGAAAAGGTTTTTGAATTTTTAACCCGTAAGATTAAAAGTAAATTGAAGCACCATTTTAAAATACATCACAACCGTTGATCTTTTAATGTTTCAGCAAGGTACTTTCAGATCAGATCACATATAAGTACTAGTTGTATATACGCGTAAGCTGAATAGATTCAGATCACACGTATTCAGCTGACTCAGCACTTATTAACTCTGATATGTTGTTCACCCTAAAGCTGAGGTTCTGCCAAAGCTAAAGTTCACCAAAACTAAGGTTCCCCGTCGTTCCCCCTGAACTGAGGTCCCAAAGCTGAAGTAAAGTAAAGCTGTTCAACCTGAAAAATCTCGCACCGAAATAGATTAGGGCAATTCTAAGAGACCATGAATATTTCTAACATACGAAAACTTAGCGTCTGATAGAGGATTCGTGAAAATATCAGCAACTTGCTGATCTGTTAACACATACTCCAGCCGTACGTCCTTCTTAAGCACGTGATCTCTTATGAAGTGATGTCTTATATCTATGTGCGTTGTTATTGAATGCAGCACATGATTCTGATTGATGGCTATCGCACTGGTATTGTCACAGAAAATAGGAGCTTCAGAAGCATCAATGCCATAATCTTTAAGCTGATATTGAATCCATAAATACTCTGCTTCAGCTGTGGACGTAGCAATAGATGTTTGCTTCTTACTAAACCAGGAAATTTGCCGATCTCCCAAAATTTGACAAGTACCACTTTTGCTTTGCCTAACAATTCTACAACCTGCGTAATCTACATCACTATAATCGATTAATTGAAAACTGGAGTCTTTGGGATACCAAAGACCCACATTGGAAGTTCCTTTAAGATATTTTAAAATCCTATTTACTACGATATAATGAGATTGTTTAGGCTTAGCTTGGAATCTAACACACATACAGACAGCAAACATGATGTCTGGTCTGCTAGCAGTCAAGTAAAGCAATGAGTCAATAATACAACGATATAAATATACCTCAATCGCAGTTCCAGCTTCATCTTTGTCAAGTTTGAGTGAAGCACTCATCGGGGTAGCTGCTACTGAACTATTTTCCATTCCAAACTTCTTCAGCAACTCTTTCGTATACTTAGCTTGATTGATGAATATCTCATTCTCAGCTGTCTTACTTGTAAGCCTAGAAAGAATGTCATCTCTCCCATCATGCTCATCTCGAATTTTTCCTGCATCAATTTAGAAAATTTCTGGCACAATTTGGGGTTAGTTGACCCAAAAATAATATCATCAACATATATTTGTACCAAAAGAACATGATCATTTTTCACAAATTTAAATAAGGTCTTATCAACTGTGCCTATTACAAAATCATGATCATAAGAAATTTCGAAAGTGTTTCATACCAAGCTCTGTGTGCTTGTTTCAACCCATATAGAGCCTTATCCAATTTATAAACGTGATTTGGATATGTATGATTGACGAAGCCAGAAGGTTATGCAATATACACTTCCTCAGTCAAGATGCCATTTAGAAAGGCACTCTTTATATCCATCTGAAAGACTTTGAAGTCTTTGAATGCAACATATGCAAGAAACATGCGGATGGCTTCTAATCTGGCTACAGGAGCAAAGGTTTCATCAAAGTCTATTCCTTAAAGTTGTCTAAAACCCTGAGCTATCAGTCTAGCCTTGTTTCTAGTAACAACACCATCCTCATTCAGATTGTTCCTAAAGACCCATTTAGTTATTATTACTGAATGATTAGTAGGACGAGGAAATAACTGACATACATTGTTTCTCTTAAAGTGGCTAAGTTCATCTTGCATAGCATCTATCCAGCTTGAGTCTGTTAAGGCTTCTTCTATCAGCTTAGGTTCTATATGAGAAATGAATGCTGAATTGAAGTACTCATGCATAAGCTGGCCTCGTGTGCGAACAGGAGAAGTTACATTACCTATGACCTGCTCAGGTGGATGATTTATATTCCACCGAAGATCAGATCCGATTGCTCTTAAAGTGGCTAAGTTCATCTTGCATAGCATCTATCCAGCTTGAGTCTGTTAAGGCTTCTTCTATCAGCTTAGGTTCTATATGAGAAATGAATGCTGAATTGAAGTACTCATGCATAAGCTGGCCTCGTGTGCGAACAGGAGAAGTTACATTACCTATGACCTGCTCAGGTGGATGATTTATATTCCACCGAAGATCAGATCCGATTGGATTTGCTCCCTGTTCAGCTTGGATGTCTGGATGTATGTCTCCATCTTGATCACATGGTACTGAAGCTGGTATGGGTACCACTTGATGGATTGTATGATCAGCTCGCGCATCATCTTGTGCAATAGTTGTTCCATCATCTGCTGCTGGCACACTGGTTGCGATCTGTTCCTGCACTTGTTCAACATTAGTCAAATCAATTACTTCTATGTTACCTGTCAAATCAGCTTGTGCATTTGAGATGTCATCGTTTGGTATGTCCAGTGCTTGCTAGTTGTCAGCTGAATATCTAATTTGTGGCACGTCATCACTAGATTCGTCTAAGTTGTTTGATTCCAGACGTGTACACAAGTCGTTTAAGCTTGCAGCTGAATTTGATCGAAAACTGGTTTCGTCGAACACGACGTGAGCTGATTCTTCAACCATCAAGATCCGATTGTTAAACACTCTATAAGCTTTGCTCACGACTGAGTATCCAAGTAATATACCTGCATCAGATTTAGCATCAAAGACAGTTAGATGCTTTTTGCCATTGTATGAATAAACATCTGCATCCAAACACCCTGAAATAAGAAATGTCAGGTTTCTTTCCACTCCAGATCTCATATGAGGTAGCACCATGATTCTTGTTAATCATCGATCTGTTCTGAGTGCAAGCTGTGTTAACTGCTTCAGCCCAAAATTTTTGAGAAATGCCGGAACCAGCAATCATAGTTCTAGCAGCTTCTTTTAAAGTACAATTTCTCCTCTCAGGTAACCCGTTCTGCTGAGGAGTTCTAGCTGCTGAAAGCTCATGATTTATTCCAATATCTTCCAGATAAGAGGAATAGTTTTTGATTTAAGAACTCAGTGCCTCTATCACTCCTTATCCGGTTGATATTACAAGATTTGTCATTTTGTTTTAAAAGCTTTATCAACTGGTCAGCAATCTGATCCTTTGATTTTAAAAACACCACCCATGTAAATTTTTAAAAATCATCAACAACAAAAAGGGTGTAATTTGTTCCCCCTAAGCTGGTTACGTGTATTGGAACCAAGATATCCATATGTAAAAGCTCCAAGCTTCGGGTAGAACTATTATCACTTATCGTTTTTAAAAGTAGAACGAATATGTGTTCCCAGCTGACATGCTGAACAATATTGTCTTTTGAAAATTTATTTTGGGCAAACCAGAAACCAAATCAAGCTTACTCAAATTGGCAAGTGTTTTGAAATTTAGATGGTTCATCCTCTGGTGCCATAGCCAGCTCTTGGAAGAGTCAGCTACTAGGCAAACTTGTTCAGACCCCAGATGCTCTGACCAGTTTACAGTGTAGGTATTCCCTGATCTGTTTCCTACTAATACTGTCAGACCATCTGGATTCTAAACTGTGCACGTGTGCTTTTGAAAGTTAACTGTGTAACCACTGTCACACAGCTAACTTATGCTGATAAGATTATAACACAGGTTCTCAACAAGAAGAAAATCATTAATTGAAAGGTTACCATGGGTAAGATTACCCTTACCCACAGTGTTACGGTGTGAGTTGTCACCAAAGATAATTCTTGCTCCTTTGTATGGCTTCAGATATGATAACAGCTGCAGATTTCCAGTCATGTGCCTCGCACAACCACTATCCAGATACCATTTGTATGAGTCCTCCAAAGTTGTGTGCCTGTTATCCTGTAATCACGAAAATAATCTTTTGGTACCCAATTTTACTTGGGTCCAGATCGGATTACCCCTTTCGGGACCCATACTTGAATTACCTTAACAGTTTTCCTAGTATGGATGTCCACAAGGGTTCGTGCTGAATTTTTGTGCGATCTGTTGAGCTTTGGTTTCATACTTTGACCATTAAGATCACGCTTGTGCTGAACCTTTACGCATTTAGCCTTCGTTGAACCACACTTTTGCTGGTTCGGAATGGATGACTTAGGTACAGCTTTTGCCTTATCCTTATCAAGTCTGTTCGTTAGCCAGCTGGGCTTATAGTTCTCAGGCTTGATGTAAACAATACCGTTTAGCCCTTATGGTTCAGCTGTCCAGTGATCTGGTCGTCATACTTGACTGACTCATAAGCATCATGTATCATACTGGCTTTGACAAAATTCATTTTCTTGACTTTATCATCAGCCATATCTGACTGAGTACATTTTTCCTCTGAGCTGCTTTCACTAAAGCTGAAACCTAAGCCAGTTTTGTCATAATGGCTTCTGGGTTTCATGCAGCTTACTTAAGGAAATCGAAGACTGAGTCCAGGAACTCATCAGTTGATTTAATCTTTCATTTTCAGATGAGATTTCACAGGACTTTGTTCTCAAATACCCATTCTCAATTTTCAGCTTACTCAACTTAGTTTGTAAACTGTCAGTTTCCCCAAGTTGAGCATTGCTTGGTTCAGCTGAGCTATTTTTCAAACATCAGTTTTCAGCTTTAATTTCCTCGAATGTTTGAGATAGTTTTCTGTACTCATAGACCATCTAATTAGGTACGGTGATGAGGTCCTCACGTGTAAATTCACTATTGGAGAAATAAAATACCTCATCATCAGTAGTTTGGTTTGCCATCAAGCAGTGGACTTCCTCCTTCTCACTCTCACTAGATGAGTTTCTTGATGTTATTTCAGAGTCTGAGTCCACTCATTTGCTGTTGCGCTCCTCAGAAACAAGTACCTTTCGGTCATTATTTTTGTTGGGCCTCTTATCATATCTGTTCCTTCTTCTTTATGTGGACCTCTTCTCATCTTTCTTGGGCCTGTTGCAATCTGCTGCAAAATTTCCTGGTCTGCCACATTTGTAACAATTTTGATCAGTAGAAATCTTTCAGATTTATGTGCATTGTTATAATTAAAAGAAGGGTTTTGAGATCGTCTCATAAATTTCCCAAACTTCTTTACGAAGAGGGACATGACGTCGTTGCTGAGTTGCTCTGTTGTCTTGCTTGGTTAGCTCTGTTCTGAAATTTTTAGCAGCAAAAGAGCCTTAGTGGGTTGTGAGGTTGATGGCCCAGCCTCTGATCTGGTTTCCAGCTCGAACTCATAAGCTTTAAGATTTGCGAACAGATCATGGAGTTCCAGCTTGTTCAGATCTTTTGATTCTCTCATCGTCATCGTCTTCACGTCCCATTCCCTTGGCAGTGCTCTCATCACTTTAAGAGCCAGTTCTCGTTGTTGTACTCCTTTCCAAGACTTTTCAGCTCGATCACAACAGAGCTAAATCTCTCATCGAATTCCGTCATGGTCTCTCCTTCTCTCATCTTGATCGACTCATATTTCTACTGGGCAACTGTCAGCTTGTTTTCTTTCGTCTCATCGTTGCCTTCGAAGATTTGTGTCAGCTTTTTCCAGATCTCTCTTGCAGTAGCGCAAGTCTTAACTTTGCTGAACATATTCTTGTCCAACGTCTTGTAGAGAATGTCCTTTGCTACGTTGTGCAAATTTTCTTTCTTCTTATCTTCTGTTGTGTACTCAAATATGGTCTTCACCAGCACTAATGTCTATGGCCGTGTTGACTTTCATGATCTTCATGGGTCCATCTGTTATGACGAACCAGATATCATCATCCTAAGCTGCCAGATGGGCTTGCATTCTGATCTTCCAGTCATCATACTCCTCATTAGAAAACATAGGAATTTTATTGTGAGAAGTAAACATATTTGAATATAAGCACAGAAGATCAAACTGTTCAATAACTGAGATGACAAGGCTCTGATACCAATTGATAGGATCAATAGGATCGAAAATAGAGACAAAATAATCCCAGGAGTTCATAAGGGGGGTTGAATGAACTCCTTTGATTTTTCTATTTCAAATCCTTTAAAAATGATTTTACAAGCCTGTGCTTAACTCAAAGTTGAGTGACCAGCTTTGAGGCTCTCAGTTCAAATCTGTTTTCTCGATTAACAAAATAGTGTGAAAAAAACCGATTAAACAGTGAACAGTGAAAATAACGATGCAATAAATAATCCTTTAAAAATGATTTTACAAGCCTGTGCTTAACTCAAAGTTGAGTGACCAGCTTTGAGGCTCTCAGTTCAAATCTGTTTTCTCGATTAACAAAATAGTGTGAAAAAAACCGATTAAACAGTGAACAGTGAAAATAACGATGCAATAAATAAATAGAGAGAGCCAAGAGTTTGTTTCTGGATGTTCGGATATCAATATCCTACGTCTCCCCTTCTTCCTTTTCAGGAAGGTTCCACTAGAAGACTTTGATGGTTACAGCTTCTGAAAACTCCCAATCACTTAAGCCTCGCTTAAAGTACTCCTAGCAACCAACTACAACGCAGACTCCTCTACTGATTACAAATGATCGTATTTTAGAACTGCTGAAATAGCAAGTTCTTTACAGACTGTGATCTGAATATATCAACGACTACAAATCAAACAGAGTTTGTAACACTTCTGTTTCATATACAATAAGACTCGATTTCTAATGTAAAACCAGAATGAAATCTCGAAGGTTAAGAACTAAAAATCTTCAAAGATTGTTATTCGAGTTATTGAGAGCTGGGATTAAGTTGGAAAGATAAGCGCGACGAAGAAGACGACGAAGACTTTTAAAATCGTGAATCACCGAGAGTGTCAAGAGAGAGAGAGAGAGCGAGAGAGCTTTTCTGCTTGAATCTCTTCAGCTATTTATATGCATCCTTATTCAACGGTTATTTAATGAGCCAATAGACACAAACCATTTTTTAATATCTTCATAGTACCGATCATTAATTGCGCCATTAATGCTCTGTAGAGGTTTGTCGGCTGTTGTCAGAGCTTAGCAAAATTTATACCAAAATAGGTAAATATCGACTGTACCAACTCTGCGTTCTGTACGATATACTCTAAATAGCTCTTGTCTTGAACAACTTTAATCCACTTTGTCCTACAGGCTTTATACGCTTTAATCTCGATCGTTGAATCATCTGAAGCACATAGTTATTAAGATCTGAAGTTGTGATTTGAAATCTGTGTTTGGATCTGAACTCTTCTTCGTCTCTGATCTCAAATCTGCTTTCGTATAAATAAGCTTCAAGATTTTTCTCTTTTACGAATACTTCCCTTTTGTTCTCTTTAACCGTAACTTCGTCTGATCTGAAATCCCTCTCTTCGAATAATATCAGCTTTCGCTGCTTCTGAGATCTGAACAGTAAAGACCAAACACAAAGA
The DNA here is from genome assembly GCA_001598015.1 of Dorcoceras hygrometricum. Taxonomy (NCBI): domain Eukaryota; kingdom Viridiplantae; phylum Streptophyta; class Magnoliopsida; order Lamiales; family Gesneriaceae; genus Dorcoceras; species Dorcoceras hygrometricum. The sequence continues at coordinate 50,583 of KV008305.1, forward strand.
ATACTAACCCTGTTATGTTCCTTAGAAGCATCTGATCTGTACTGATCTGTAGAAGAAACCTCTGAATTAACGGAATAGATTCTGTCCTGTAACGCTTTGATCTGATCTATTAAATGTTGGCACAGCGGCGGATCCGGATCTCGCTCCCGGGGCGCAGCGGAAGAATTAAAAATTTAGGAGCCCGGGAACGGTCAATACACCTATATAATAATTCAAACATTCATATGATGTTTAGAATATACCTTTCTGGCGACTAGGCGCCTGGCTCCGACTATTTCTCAAATGAAATAGCACTTCTTTTGTTACTCCTAATCAGGTCCACGACCAGTTTCCAATTCCTTCGTTGGAATGCACTAGAGTCCCAAAAAATATTTCACGAGCAGAACCTCCTCGCCAGGACGATCGCAGCGAAGTGCGACGGCGGCGGCAGCGGCGGGAGGAGAGAGAGGAGGAGAGGGGGAGAATTTGCTGAATAGCTTTTTGGTTTTTTTTTCTTTCTCCCTTCATGCCATATTTATAGACTGAGGGAAAGAGTTTGATGTTAACAAAACTGTGAACATTCGTTTCAAGTAGAACTATGAACATTTGTTTCAAGTAGAACTGTGAACATTCGGCTCAACTCGAACTGTGAACATTCGGTTCAACTCGAACTGTGAACAATCGGTTCAACTCCCTCGATTGTGGTCTTATCATAATCCCGATCGATGATCAAATATCACCGATGTGCTCAGTTTACAAAGCTGATCATTATTATGCAAAATCAAATTTTCGGACCACTAAATCTATATATGACAGATTTTACTCTCATTAGCTAAATATGGAAGTCCTACTCCCTTAGCTACGTTTGGGAAGTCATACTCCCAACCTTCCTCCTACTATACTCAACACTTTGAGTACCATATCATTGTCTGCACGGGAATTGGTAAACCAGTACACTGTGTGACCCTCAATGGTTCAGGGATACAGCTAGCCGTGGGATCACAACTCATTGTGAATCAGAAAACACATTTTTCTGATCTACCCATCGGACCATGGTAAAGCGCCTAGCAACATCGCCCCATGATCCCCTAGGTATCACTGATAGTACCTGCAAGAATCAGTCGGTCATGGTTAGCGTATAGTACGGTCCTTTCAACTCATATATCCCGATCGAATCAACGCCATTGGTAAATCGAGAGTCGTTAGAGATTTGATAGCCATGCATACATCTTGGAGATCAGAATGTGCTTTGTGACCTCACCCAATCTCGACACCTGATGACCCTCACGGAGTCGGTAAACGAGTCAAAGTGAGGTGACTAATCATGTAGAGTCTCAATGATGTTTCAAGTAGTAAGGACTAATCCATACAACCAAGACCTCGGACTCTCCACTCAACAAATGGTAACCACTTTGTGAATCAAATGAGGGTAGCTTGATAGTTCGCCAGGCAAACCATCCATCTGCATGCAGAACATCACAATGTTCCCTACCAATGAAATGTGGTACTTCACATCGCAGATGCTAGTCTCAAACTTGGGCGGCCTTATCCTCATTTTGAAGGCCCAGTCGACTAGGAACAAGTTCAGAATACACAATGACTATTAGATATGTTTCATGATAGCCATCATATCCACTATCACATCTAACATACACTATGGTGCATTCTAGGTCTTTATCCAACACTATTGTTAAAATTATAAAATAATGATGATAAATAATGCCATATATAAAATGTGAATTTCATAAACAAAAATCTTTTTACACAAAGAGTCATCAAAAGCCCACACGCCACAAGTTGGCTAGTTGGGCACCTACTCTAACAATCTCCCACTTGCCCTAAAGCCAACTACTCATAATGCATAGTCCCATTGCTTCGCGATGTTGTTCAAACAACGAGCCTGGCAAGGGCTTCGTAAGTGGGTCAACAATGTTGTCTGCAGAGGTGACTCTCTCAACTGTTATGTCACCTCTAGCCACAATATCCCGGATTATGTGATATTTCCTCAGTATATGTTTGGATCTTTGGTGAGACCTAGGTTCCATTGCTTGCGCAATGGCACCTGTGTTGTCACAGTACACCAGGACTGGACCAACTCCTTCAGGGATTACGCCCAACTCTTGGACGAAATTCCTTATCCAAACTGCCTCTTTAGCAGCAGCTGATGCTGCGATGTACTCAGCCTCAGTGGTTGAATCCGCGATGGTGTCTTGTTTGGAACTCTCCCAAGATACAGAACCACCATTGAGCATGAATACAAATCCTGAGGTCGACCTCGAATCGTCCACATCGCATTGGAAGCTAGAAGCAGTGTAGCCTTAAAATTTTTGTTAGAGTAGATGCCCAACTAGCCAACTTGTGGCGTGTGGGTTTTCATTGACTCTTGTACAAACGATCTTTATATATATGATATTCGCATTCTTTTATATGGCATTCTTTACTTTCATTATGTGTGTAATGATTTACAATTGTGTTGAGTAAAGACCTAGATTACACTAAAGCGTATGTTAGATGTGATAGTGGGTATGACGGCTATCATGAAACACATCTAATAGTCGCTGTGTATTCTGAACATGTTCCTAGTCGATTGGGCCGTCAAAACGAGGATAAGGCCGCCCGAGTTCGAGACTAGTATCTGCGATGCGAAGTACCATGTTTCATTGGTAGGACATTGTGATGTTCTGAGCATGCAGATAGATGGTG
>KV008306.1:0-21506 GCA_001598015.1 Dorcoceras hygrometricum
TTTCATACAAGAGTCTATAAACCCACACGCCACAAGTTGGCTAGTCGGGCATCTACTCTAACAGTTCTGTTCTGTTGCGTGCCAGGATGCGAGGGCGAGCGGCAATACCGCACTCTCATCTCCCTGCTGGGTTTAGTTAGCCACTATGGGCCGAGTGGTTAACTACCATAGTTCATGAGTTGGCAACGGCAGGTTGAGCAGTTGTGCAGCATCTGGTATCGGGTGTGGTGTAGAAATGAGTGGGTAATTCCCATATGCTTGTACACACACCGTGGCCATTATCCTTGCAGAATCTGTTGTCAGCTGTTGATCTATGCCTGAGTTCTTTGGCTCCCTGCTGTGGTTGTAGCCTTCGGCTGTTGCCATGTTCCTCATGCATAGCATCTGCATTTTATCTGTTGCTGTCTATTGCTGTTTTTCAGTTGCTCTCCGTACTGGGGTTTGACCCCGATGTCCCTCCGGGGCTTGTGTTTGTTGCCTGTGTGTAGTTCCAGGTTTTCCAGGTTTCTCTGCGGCTTTGACCCAGCTGAAGGTGCCCCAGGAGGTGGATAAAGTGTCCCAGTTAGCGTATATCATATATGTACTAGTACTGTCAGCCGAGGAATGCCATGTGCTTGTGGGATTCAGTTTTATGCTGTAGTACTTGTATTTTTTTAAATGCTTTACTGTTGAACTGAATTGTGTTGTTAAATTGGGATATTTTAAGTATTGTTGTATTTTAAATTATATGTTTTAAACCGTCGGGCCTAAAGCGAAAATTTGCCACTATTTTATTGCTTCCGCGTTGTGCTTTATGTGGTTTTGCTCTGATTTGTGCACGAGGCCTGACATCGCGAGTGCTACCAGGTAAACTCATTTACACTGAAGCACAAGAGTACTCTGGCCAGAGATTTGTCACACTATTATCTCCTCATATAGCATAGGATATCCTCGCACTAGGGCGAGCGGTGAATCCTCGACAACAAAGCATCGACTCCACATGCTTCGTGACCTCACCCAATCTCGACACCTGATGACCCTCACGGAGTCGGTAAACGAGTCAAAGTGAGGCGACTAATCATGTAGAGTCTCAATGATGTTTTGAGTAGTAAGGACTAATCCATACAACCAATACCTCGGATTCTCCACTCGACAAATGGTAACCACTTGAAGAATCCGAACGAGGGTAGCTCGATAGTTCGCCAGGCAAACCATCCATCTGCATGCTCAGAACATCACAATGTTCCCTACCAATGAAATGTGATACTTCACATCGCAGATGCTAGTCTCAAACTCGGGCGGCCTTATCCTCATTTTGACGGCCCAATCGACTAGGAACAAGTTCAGAATACACATTGACTATTATATGTGTTTCATGATAGCCATCATATCCACTATCACATCTAACATACATTATGGTGCATTCTAGGTCTTTATCCAACACAATTGTTAATATTATAAAATAATGATGATAAAGAATGTCATATATAAAATGCGAATTTCATAAACAAAGATTGTTTTACACAAAGAGTCATCAAAAGCCCACATGCCACAAGTTGGCTAGTTGGACACCTACTCTAACAGCTGGTCTAGCATAGGACAACTTAGCTGGTACAGTGAGGGGACGCCAGAGCTGGTCCAGCAAAGGATAACCAGATCGCAGAGGACATCCAAGCTGGTTCACTAGCTTGGAGCAAGAGCCGTTGGATGAGAAGCGGACCAGCTGGGAGAAACCAGCGGAGCAGAATGGACCAACCAGGTCAGACGAACAAAGCAGTTTGAACATAAGTATTGTGGAGGTTGCATTGTATTAGTTCAAAATGATTTGTTTCGTCCTGTCCACATCAAGTACACAATTCTCGTACTCAAAGTTAGCAAAGGCTTCAACAAAGCTCAAATTCATAAAGCCTGCAGACGCATTAAATGATAGAGGACACAAAGTACAACTTTGTCAGAAGCCTTTACAACGGCTATACCTTTGTGTCAAACGGATAGTATTTGCACAGAGGCTACAAATACAGAAAGAGCTGATGAACATAGGAGTGTGTGTGAAGAGCGAAGAAGAGATAAGAGATATCTGGCTCAAAATAATCTAAGTGTCGATCAACACTTCTATATAAACCTCTTCAAATCTCACCTGCTGATTCCAGTTTCTCCAAAATCAACGCTACACTCAAAAATCCAGCAGGACTTCATCCCCTTCGCAAATTCCTCAAATCACGCGAGATTAAACCCAATTCAAATCAATTAATCACAAATCTAAACTCTCAATCCTCACAACGGCTATACCTTTGTGTCAAACGGATAGTATTTGCACAGAGGCTACAAATATAGAAAGAGCTGATGAACATAGGAGTGTGTGTGAAGAGCGAAAAAGATACACAAGTGCAGAGAGGCACAACACACAAAACAGAGGAAAGAAAACAGATATCAGCTTTCATAGAAGCACCCAGTGTCTGAGAATACATTTCGAGAGTGAGCATGCACTGTAAATTCTCACACACGATTCACTCACATATTTGAGAGAGCTGATTAGATTAGCTGAGTGAATCATAATCAAATACTTCCATTGTAGTCTTTGGACAGAGACGTTAAACAAGTCCTTGTAGCCTTTCTCACTGAGGCAGTAAAGAAGTGAGTTAGACACGCGCAGCTTGCGGGCTGGTGTGCAGTGGTGTGGCTAGGAGTTCTTGCGGGTGCGGGTCGTAGGAGTGGGTTGCAGCGAGGGTCGTTATAATCAAAGTCTTCTAGTGAATCCTTCCCGTTGTGGAAGAAGGGGAGATGTAGGAGATTGAGCTCCGAACTTCCATATACAAATTTCGCAGTGTTTGTTTTATTTGCCTACTGCATTTACAGCTTTCCGCATCTGCACGCATCATGTTTTAATCCAGCTTTAATGTTTCAATTTACAGAGGGTAGTTCAGGTTTATTTCCGCATGATTTTTGTCATATCTGATCTACTTATCGGTGCTCAAAATCTTTCAAGAACATGAGCTATTGCAGCTCGAGATTTAACAGACCAGATCGCACGTTCTTTTATTGAGCTGGTAAGAACTACCAGCTAGAACCAGTCTTTTACACTGCGCTGGTTTAGCGCTAAGCTGTTTCTGTATATATGCGATCCGGTTCTTTGTTGTGTGCTGATTTTTAACAGCTAAAAATTCAAAATGCACGTAACTGACGGGGTTGGTACTTGGGCTGTGTGAGAACCTGCGTGAGTTGTGGCATAGCTCACAAACAACCCCAGTTTTTTGATCCTAACAATTGGATAAACCGTTAGTACAATAGCAACAGGTTTTGTGTTAATCAAAATTAAGATTCTGATTTGTAAAAATTGATCCAACAATTTCCAAATGCGTCATGTTCACGTTGATCTTGTGCTTCATTTCTTTTTTTCAGAATTTTTGCTCGTTCTTTTCGAACTATGCCATGCACTTCTGGATCTCCAATCGTGGTCAAATCTATGTTTAAATTTTGTTCTCCTCTTGAAGGGTTGTCAATACTATCTTTTATTGTCGAGCTTCAGTTTTCTTTTCTTCAATTTCTAAGTTTTTTTTCTCATTCTGTAATGTTAGCATTTAATATCATGATTTTGTTGAAGGTCAGTGGATCCCTGTTGTAGTACATTCAGAAGGTCACGATGTCCTTCTTTCATCGTCGATATTAATTCCAGAACATTATCATCTCTTTTTTTTAATTTAGATTTTTTTTACCCCAAGAGGTAGCTGAGATGAAGTACCACCTGCAATGTCATCACTACTTCAATTAATTTCAAAAGAAGGTAATCCAGTAGAACCTGATGTTGGAGTATTGGGCATCGACATATCTGATTGTGAGTCCAAATTTGTTTCATGTATTTTTGTTTGTGTTTTTGGTGGATTGATGTCGCTTACGTGATCAAATTGAATCATTTATGAAATTCAGTATCTTGCATCAGCAAGTCCTTCTCTCGGTTCAACTGAAAAAAAAAATATCCATCTCATATAAGAAATTATACATGTAAAATATCTAAATCTTTCAATATAAGATACTTGCAATGTCTTCTTCAAATGCGCCACTAGGTCTAAGAGTTTCAATTTGTCTTACACATCCCATTAGTTTTTAAATATCATTGAGTATATTTCTCATTCGGCACTATACTGATATTTTGTTACGCAGTTGTAGGTTGTCTAATTTGTTGATGTTGTAAGCTTCTTCGATACGAGACCAAAACTGATCTTTAGATTTTCGCATACCTATAATCAAATTTTGTGAAATGTCAAGATATATGTGGCATAAAAGTTTGTCTTCTTCAACACTATAAGAAGCAGTTCTTGAATTGGATGCCATTAATTTGTTATGAGAAAAGATATCACTAGATTTTTTGTGGTGTGAATTTTTTATAAATCCGAGATAGTTTATTTATAGTCGAAAGGTGAGATGATTGTATTCCAATACGACGGTCCTTGTATATATAAGAAATCAAATCCGACGGTCATTGTATAGATAAAAAAATCGAATCTGACGGCCATTGTTTAGATCTGAAATTTCAATCCGACGGCTATTGTTTAGATCTGAAAATTCCAATCCGACGATCATTGTATAGATAAAAAAAATCTAATCTGACGGCCATTGTTTTCTGAAATTTCAATCTGACGGCTATTGTTTAAATCTAAAAATTCCAATCCGACGGCTATTGTTTAGATCTGAAAATTCAATCCATTGGCTGTTGTTTAGAATGAAAATCCGATCCAACGGTCATTCTTTAGATCTGAAAATCCAATCCGATGGTCATTGTTTAGATCTTATCTTTGAAGTCATTATATATGTGATGATAATCGTACTTTGAAACACCACATTTTACATTCTCACTAACACCAAAAATGTATTCTCATTCCCAGTTTCATGTACCTTCCTCTGGTTCATCTTCACCTTATGACATTGAAGATCAAACACAGATGGATTGGATAAATGATGTTGATGTTGGCGCCGAGCGCCGGATCCAGATCACGCTCCCGGGGCGCAGCGGAAGTTTAAAAATTTTGCCCGGAAACGGTCAATACATTAAATTGGTCTTATAATAGAAACAATTTAAACACATGAACATGAATAACGGGTGTTTAGATTGTTATCTGTCTGGCGACTATGCGCCTGGCTCCGACTATTTCTCCAATGGAAATAGCACTTCTTTGGTTGCTCCTAATCCGGTCCACCGACCATTTTACAATTCCTTCATTGGAGTGCACTAGAATCCCAATGAAGATTTCACGAGCAGAATCTCCTCGTCGGGACGATCGCAGCGGAGTGCGATGGCGGCGACGGCGGCGGCGGCGGCGCGACGGTGGCGGCGAGAGGAGGGAGAGGAGGAGAGGGGGAGAATTTGCTGAATAGCTTTTGTTGTGTGTGTTTCTTTCTCCCTTCATTTCCATATTTTTAGTTGATGGAAAGAGTTTGATGCGAACAAAACTATGAACATTCGGTTCAACTCGAACTATGAACATTCGGTTCAACTCCAACTGTGAACATTTGGTTCAACTCCCTCGATTGTGATCTCATGATATTCCCGATCGATGATCAGATATCACCGATGTGATCAGTTTTAAAAACTGATCATTATGATGCAAAATCAAATTTTCGGACCACTAAATCTATATATGACAGGTCTACTCTCAGTAGCTAAATATGGAAGTCCTACTCCCTTAGCTATTTTTGGGAAGTCATACTCCCAACCTTCCTCCTATTATACTCAACACTTTGAGTACCATATCCTTGTCTGCACGGGAATTGGTAAACCTGTACACTGTGTGACCCTCAATGGTTCAGGTATACAACTAGCCGTAGATATCTCCTCAGATAGCATAGGATATCCACGTACTAGGACGAGCGGTGAATCCTCGACAACAAAGCATCGACTCCCACATGCTTCGTGACCTCACCCAATCTCGACACCTGATGACCCTCATGGATTCGGTAAACGAGTCATACTCTGGCCAGAGATTTGTCACACTATTATCTTCTCAGATAGCATAGGATATCCTCGCACTAGGTCGAGCGGTGAATCCTCGACAACAAAGCATCGACTCCCACATGCTTCGTGACCTCACCCAATCTCGACACCTGATGACCCTCATGGAGTCGGTAAACGAGTCAAAGTGAGGTGACTAATCATGTAGAGTCTCAATGATGTTTCGAGTAGTAAGGACTAATCCATACAACCAAGACCTCGGACTCTCCACTCGATAATGGTAACCACTTGGAGAATCCGAACGAGGGTAGTTCGATAGTTCGCCAGGCAAACCATCCATCTGCATGCTCAGAACATCACAATGTTCCCTACCAATGAAACGTGGTACTTCACATCGCAGATGCTAGTATCAAATTCGGGCGTCCTTATCCTCATTTTGACGGCCCAATCGACTAGGAACTAGTTTAGAATACACAGTGACTATTAGATGTATTTCATGATAGCCATCATATCCACTATCACATCTAACATACACTATGGTGCATTCTCGGTCTTTATCCACATAATTGTTAACATTATAAAAACAACGACGATAAAGAATGCCATATAAAATGTGAAATTTCATAAACAAAGATTGTTTTATACAAAGAGTCGTCAAAAGCCCACACGTCACAAGTTGGCTAGTTGGGCACCTACTCTAACAGTTGAGAATTATGAAAATCAATATTGAACGTCATAGCTCAAGATCAACAAATGGTTGCTACGTACATCTTCCAACAGGAGCAAGAAATCATACACGGAGGTTCAATTTCAGGTCATATAGTAATTCATCGTGAACGAGAAATCGTCAATCGTAATTTGTTCAATGATTATTTTTCTAATAATCCAACATATAATGAAGCTATGTTTCGAAGAAGATTTCGAATGTCACGGAATCTTTTCCTTCGAATAGAATCGGTAAAGAATAATGATTCCTATTTCACACAACGACCTGATAGTGTGGGACGCATTGGGCTATCGACTCTTCAAAAGGAAACAACTGCATTGTGTATTCTACCCTACGGTTTACCTGCGGATGCTACTGATGAATACATAAACATTAGAGATCAACTACAACTGAATGTATGCAACGCTTTTGTCGAGATATAGTGGAAGTTTTCTCGGAGCAATACTTTCGGTTACTCATTCCCAATGATATTGCAAGATTACTCTATATTGATAAACAACGAGGATTCCTGGAATTTTGAGAAGTCTTGACTGTATGCATTGGAAGTGAAACATTGTCCCACAGCTTGGGCAGGTCAATATGCAGGTAGTAACGGATCTCGAACAATCGTTTTAGAAGTTGTGGCTGATTATGATCTTTGGATATGGCATGCATATTTTGGTATGCCGGGATCCAATAATGATATCAATGTTTCGTCAAATCTATTTTTGCACAAGGCATTGCTCCTCTAGCCCATTATACAATTGGAGAAAAGAATATGATACAGGTTATTGCTTAGTTGATGGTATTTATAAAAAATGGTCACTATAGTCCAAAAAATCCACGATCCGCGTAGTCCAAGAAAGAAATATTTTGCGATAAAACAAGAGTCCTGCAGAAAAGACGTTGAGCGTGCGTCTGGTGCTCTCCAGTCACGATTTTTGATTGTTGCATCGTCAGCACGAGCTTGGTAGAAACATCATTTCCATGATATAATGACATGTATTATAATGCACAATATGATTATCGAAAATTAACGTGACCTTAGTGTACCCGTTGAAGAAATGAGAGAAGCATCAGCACCGGACATAGAAATAGTTGTTGATGAGCATATCAGATTTCAAGAGTTTCTCAGTCGATATAAAAAAAGACAAAGATGTTCACTATGCACTACGAAATGCTTTAATTGATCATCTATGGGAGTAATATATTTACTCAACTGTTTGAAGTTAGATTCGTATTATGTTGTTCAGTTAAATTCTATGTATTCAAGTTATTTATCTATTTTAATAATAAATCACTTATATTAATTTATATCAAATGATATCATCATTATCATAATTTAATATTAGAATTATAATAAAATATTAATGATAATTTATTGTTAAATTTATTAAAATAAATATAACAAATATTAGTTTATAAAAGTTAATAGAATATTTTGAAAATATATAAATTTAATATTAATGGATTGAAGATTAATTTTGTATTTATATAGAAATCGTCCCAAAATAGATTGATGCTGTGTAGACCTGGTCATGGGCCGGTTTCGGGTCCGACCCACCAGGTTAGGGTCGGAAAAACCTGGAACCGTGCGAGCCGGTTTCGGTCGAGTTTGGAACCGGCGGGTTCGGGCCGGTTTCGTTTTTTTTAAAAAATAAATATAATTGAATAACAATACAAAATAAGTTAATTACAATAAAAAGTAAAGACGAATTAAATGGGAAAATTCATCTATTCACTTGTGCCTCCTTCAGTTGTTATTCCAGAAGTGTCATCGGTGTCATCGTCGTCGTTTGTCTCGTTTTGACTATCTTGTGTTCTTAAGACAGCTCTCGACCCAATCGTTAAGAAGGCATTGTGCTTCCAAATTCTCTGACTTAATGATTGATTTCCTCTCGTCCAGAGTATTGCCTCCAATGCTAAAAACTTGCTCCGATTAATTGTTCATATCATTGTTAAACTTCATAACCGGTTATAAGCATCTTAACTAATTCCTATATTAGTTAGAATGCCAAAATCATATTCGTTAGAAAAATAAAATTAGTTTATCTTCTTTAAACAAAATACAAAATTATATTTGCTTACACATAGGTTGCTGTTTGTCTCATTCTTGTTATCATGATCCATTAATATTAACAGCTAAATCGAGTTGTATGCTTTCTTACTTTACATTAGTGCACATATATATGCTACATGTCCATCAATATAAACATTAATATGAAAATTTTTATTTTAAATTTAATAATATCTATGTTTGTATGTAAAATATGGAGATAATGGGTATGACATAAGATATTGGAAAAATGACATGAGAAATTTTTAAGTAAGTTATTATATTATTGCATTTTAATTGTTAAATATTTGAAAAAATGATAAGGGTGAATGTAAATATTAATTAAAATAATCAATATAGTTATGTTAAGGTGTTTAGACATTTTAAAATAATATAAATTAATCAAATACTCCCAATTTGATGATAAATAAAACTTTTATAGTTTACAAAAAATTTATTAAGGCGTGATTACGATAGTAATATATTGACAAATGAAATGATAAGATTTTGAATAAATTATCATATTATTGTACTTTATTTGTATAATATTTGAAAAATTATAGGATAAATGTAAATATTATTTAAAATAATCAAATAGTTATATCAAGATTATTTAGGCTTTTTAAGATAGTACAAATTAATCTTTAACAAGTTTTTTGGTAAAACGTAAATTATTTTAATATTTTTTTAAAAAGTATTAGTTACTTGTATAGAAATAAGGACTTGACTGTGGTTAAGAATTCTAGCTTCAAGTATTCTGGCCTGGTTCGATTTCAGCAACGCACATAATATTTTTTAAAAATACCTGCGACCCGCCTGATCGGTTCCGATCGAATTCGACGGATTGACGGGTCGTATATATGGTAAACTGTAATCGGACCATGAAGCGGACGGACCAGTCTGGGTTACGGATTGAACCCATTGACCCGACTAACCTTACCTTTGACCATGGACCCGGTTCGATTCGATTTAGTGTTTTGCCAGTCTAGTTGCTATGGGGACCGCATGAGCTCATGAATAATAGTAGTATGCAAACATCCTTTCCGTGAAACCCTGGACCAGCCCCCTTGGCGCCGTCGATTCGCAGCCATAGTCACCGGAGAACACAAATTGAAGTTAGAAATGGTGCTAGTCCTTAGCTTCATTTTAAATACCAAAAATTCAGGAAAAATTGTGACTTGTTCTACCTTCTCTTCTGTCATGAAATGGAGTTGCGCGAGTTTTTCTCTTCGATTACATAGCTGATTTCTTGTCGATTTCTTACGTTTCGGCTCATGGTAGATAATGTTTGAGCTTAGAATTAATATTTCAAAGCAAGTCCAGCCTTAGCCTGGCAGCTCTAGCTTTTTTTTGAGCTTTTCCGACGAATTTGGTTGGTTGGTTTGGCGCGATTCAGCTTCAAACCTGATCTTCACTGAAGGTAATAAAATTATGTTGATATTAATGTTTCGATATTTGAGTAAAAAAATTGTTGAGATCAAACTTGGAGCTGAAGTTTGTGCATAGGTTTTGGAAACAGAATTGGTGTACAAATGGTGTCTGGTATTCGAATTTACTGCTACTTGTGTGTCAGTATTTTGTGGTTATGATCTGAAGTAATTTTGTAGAGCAGAGTGTTAGCTTCGATTTACTTTTGGAATAACTCGATTTCATTGAGAAATGAATGAGATATAAGAAGTTTACAAAAACTATTCGAAAACGCATATTTATGCAGATTGATGTTCATGGACTCATGTGTTTGAATTCTGAGAATAACGGGCTGCCAATTTTTAAGTTGGAGTTCAAATGAAAGTTATATAGCTTTATCTTACCTTCGAAACAAGATTATGACCATTTCATTTCATCATGTAATGGAGTAGTTATGCTTAAACACCAAAGTGTCAAAAGTTGTACCTTGTAGACTATGCAAGAAAAACCATTAGTTTGCTGATTGCTTTATACACACGAGATGAATTTATCTGGCCACACTCTGAGAAGATGAATTGTTTATTTATCTTGTATAAAGTGATTTTGCAGCATTAGGCGGAGAGTCCGCTAGTGGAGCTCGTTGATGAGGTTGGATTGTTGTCATCGTGTCTATCATGTTATCTGTATTATGTCAAAGTCCGAGTTTTAATCATTTCCCAGGGGAAATGCCCCGTGTAAGTGTATTGTGTTTGAAGTATTTTGAGCTTATGATGTAGTTTAGCCTTGTCGGCATTGATTTTGATTGGGATGATTTTGTTGTTGAGACTGCTTGACACCTGTTTGTGTGTTTTTCTTTGTTGATCTCCTATTTTTAGTATTATTACTTTAAATTGTTGTTTGAGTTTTTTGGCATTTCTTATTTACGGGGATGTCACAAAATCTTTCTACGCCAAGTTCTATTTTTAATAAACTAGTTTAAAACGTTTTCCACTGCATATGCTATTACCTTGTTTACTTACATGATAACTACACGTGGTTAGAGTGACAGGGCCACACATATAGTGTCTTAGATTAGAATTTCAAATGTCAATATGAATTTGGTTACCGTAGCTTTTTGTGAATGGAATCAGACACTCTTATCTCCCGAGGGCTTGTTTGAGCTACTCTAATTAAGTCAGGCCGTATACCAGTCTTTTGTTTAAGCCGCTGCCGCTGAATATCCTTTTTGTTTTCCTAAATGTTTCTGTCTTCTTCAATTTAAATAATCAATAACAGTCTCTGAAAATTCACAACTGTTGCTACCAAATGGCCATGAAAATAAGGAACCCTGAAACGGTCTTCCACAAACTCCTCTTCTCGGCTTCTCAAATTCAAATTATACCTCACTTCTGGCACCCATATATCCAGAAACAAACTCATGTGAATGTGTGCATGAAATGGAAAAAAGATTCAGACTTAGACTCCATTGATTCCATTCACAAATCCCTTCAACTCAAGCCCATTATCTCGATGAAAAACTTCTTTATATCTTCTTCCTCTGCACCTCATGAAAACTATTGTATTCCAATCTCAGCTGTCTCCAAAAAAGGCTTAGGCTTTGGTTTAAATATAAGAGTCGCAAGGTTCTTGAGGAGTTATCCTTCTTTTTTTGAGGAGTTTACTGGGCTTCTTTACAATCTTCCTTGGATTAGATTGACTCAGAAAGCCATTGAGCTTAATAAAGAGGAAAAAATGATTTATGAAGATTTTAAAGATGATATCTTGGGTAGGTTAAAGAAGCTTATGTTAATGAGTGGTGGTAGAAAGGTGATTCCTTTGAAGGTAATTAAAGGCTTGCACTGGTATTTAGGGTTGCCTAATGAATTTTGGGAAGACCCTTCTAATTATTTGAAAGTTAACAAGTGTTTTCGCATAGTGGACATAGAAGGTGGACTGAAGGGTTTGGCAGTTTTTGAAGCTAATGATGATAAAGTAGATGGGAAATTTTTGTCTCTAATGCAGAAGAATGCGATGAAGAAAGGTCTTTATGGTGGTGGTGCAGATGAGGCAATTTCATTCCCATTGTTTCCCTCTAAAGGCGTAAGGCTTAAACAGAAGATAAATGATTGGTTAACCGAATTTCAGTGCCTTCCTTATGTCTCCCCTTATGATGACTTTTCTTTCTTGAAACCAGACAGTGATTTATCCGAGAAACGGGTCGTGGGATTGCTTCATGAATTGTTGAGTCTATTTGTTGAGCATGCTGCAGAAAGAAAGGCTTTTTTATGTTTGAGGAAATGTTTGTGTTTACCGCAGAAGATTCACAAGGCTTTTGAGAGGCATCCACATATGTTTTATTTGTCGATGAAGAATAGAACTTGCACTGTTATTCTGAAAGAGGCTTATTGCGATGAGCTGGCCATAGAACGACATCCTCTGGCAGAAATTAGAAAGAAGTACATTGATTTAATGAAGGAATCAGTTTCGATTTTGAGGAATAGAAGGTTGAATGGTAGAAGGGCATTTGATTAGAAAACTTTGTTAGAGAATATGGATGACATAAATAAGTGATTGGTATGATCAGACAATATACTATCCTGTATTTTAAGAGAGCCGCGAACACATGGTGTGCGCCCATGTATTTTGTGCTTGGATGTAGAAGGAACAAAACGGAAGTAGAATGATGTTGAAGGGATAATTATATGAACTGCAGGTGCAGAAATTTATACATTTGGCTTGGATTATGAAGAATATTTAGATATATTCCCCATCTCCTCGTCTTTTACCTGTCGTCATCATTTTGCTGTGGTTGAATGACTTTTTGCAGATGGTTTCTGGAGAAGAACAGCGGAGTGGTACGGGAATGGACGGAAAATTACAATCAATTCAAAGCGTTGCAGTACTTGACAAGTTTGTGTCATTTGTGACATTCTAAACCCGGTTATTTTACACTCTTCTTTGTGATTAGCATAAGCTGGGTTATCTTTTTATATATATATTTTGTTGTTGAGAAATGAATGAAATTTCTGATGAACCGAGTGTTTGTGAAAATATTGCTAGGAATTCCTAACTAGTTATATGACAACATTCAATGTTTAGGCTCTGTGTAAGATCATTGTTCGACTTGGTTGAATGATTTAATGTACTTACTGTACTAATTATGCTATGCGATGAATGTTACTTCCAAGCTTATCATTTTTGTGCCTAATACATGCAGTGAATCATTCTCCTCCTCCAGCTCTTGTTCAAAGTAGTTCTGTTGGATCCATGCTTGGAGGCATTGGTTCTACAATAGCCCAAGGTTAGCCTTTTAAGCCAGCCGAAGCTTTTGATGTCTATTAGATTTGAACATTTTTCCGTTAGACACAATATTATCTTTAATGCATTTGTTTTCTATATTTGATTCAACAGGTATGACATTGGTACTGGAAGGGTAGTTGCACACAGGGCTATGGATGCTCTTATGGGTCCTCTCACACAATTTAGCACGAACAGTCATCTCGAGGCGGCTGCTGGATCAGCATGCTCCTGCATGGGCGGCTCTGACACGGTGAATTCAAAGGCATTCCAGGATGTAAGCTTCTTAGCAATGTAAAGTAATATCACGTAATTTTAACTTGATATCGATGCAAATGCCAGCTCTATATGGTTATTGTTGCTGAGTGCAGGAGAAATTCAGGCTTTGTGATGCATTCCTAAAAAATGCTCTTAATCAACAACTTGGCCTAAGCTACAAAATTTTATCTTGTTTAATTGAATGTTAATGTTGCTTGAACTTATGGCAATAATAATGTTGGTTCAAGCACAACTGCCTTTTTCATTTGAAAATCTCCTCGAGTCTTCTGTGGTGTTGGGATATGGATTACTGGTTGGCTTCATGATATGGAATTTTACCCCCACACTTTTTCTATTTAAATTTATGATATTCTAGAATTTTTTGGTCATTCATGTTGCAACTTCATACTCCAAGTAATATAAGTTCTAAGTTAAAAATCTAGTGTCCTGGACCATAGGCCAAGTTTGTCCTGTGAATTGAAGCTTTGTCCTTCAATATTTATACATATTTGAAAATCTTGGCGATGGTTTTTTCAAATAATTCAATTAATATGATGTGTTCAAATTTGAAAACATACTTGTGCAGGAAAATAAGAAATCTATTTATCTAAAAGTTGGAACACTTTCTTCTTCATTTTTTGACAAATCAATATTATGGTGTATAGGAGATACGAGGATTTAACTGATTTAGATGATTGAAACACTTTTTTTAGTAAGGTGATTGAAACGCATATATGATGATAAAAATGTAACGAAGCCTGTGACAGCTTGAGATAATGGGGCAATGAATAAGTCGGAAAAATAGATTTCCATCGATTCCATTTCTATGTCCGCATAGTAAATCTATGTCGTCTGATGGGAGTTGACGACAATAGTTTTGTGGCTTGGGGATATAGGTGTCCAAGATGTGAGCCGAGGGATTTGGCAAGTGAAGAAACTAGTAATTAAAGGCAAATTAATTAAATTAAATATAAAACATGAGTTAATATGGGAAAAGGAAGTGAAAAATGATTTTGGGTACATCGAGGATTGCAGATAAGTTTTTCTGATCTAATGACTGGACATCAATTGAGTTTATGATCAGGGAGTTAAAAGAAGATTTTGGTACAACGAGGATTGCGGAATAAGTTTTTCTGATCTAGGGAGTGGCCATTAATTTGAGTTCATGATGAGGGACTTATTTTCTATTTGCCCATCCGTCTTTTCTTACTTCTGCAAGGACGTGGTTCTATTGTCAGCTCATCGCAATAAGTCTCTTCCAGAGTAACAGTGCAAGTTTTATTCTTACTCGACAAAAGAAACATGTTTGGATGAGTGGTTTCTGGTTAAGGACAAATGGCCAAATATTAATTTTAAAGGGCTAAATTTTTGCAACGGCTACATTTTCCCCTATAAATATGATATATACTGTTTAGTTTCTCATGTACTATCTAAACCTTTCTCTAGCATTTCTCAAAACAAAAATTTCGTCATCTTATTTTAAATGGCTGAAATAGTGTTCATTCGATATTTTTTTGGTTCCAAATACTGAAGGAAACACTAATCCTAAAAATCCTCAACCTCGTTATCGACCAAATCCTAACCCACCCAATCTGCATCTGCAAATCAGTTTTCACAAATATTCAAGGGGTTTGAATTTTGTCCTTGTCTCCATTTATCATGTTTCCGCCTGACTATATGCTTCAATTGGTGGCCAGTTTATGATATCATCTCCATCTCAATTATTTTCTCCTCCACCATAATCGGACGTGCTATCAAGTGAATCTTGAAAGTCTAGATTCGGAGGATTTGGATCTAAGAGAGAGTCCACAACACCGATTTCCAACTTAGGCTCTCAGTATATTAACATTAAAAATGTCCCTATAGTTTCATATAATTCCCAATTATATCGCTCAAAATTTTAGTTACTTACCGATTATGTCCGTAGCTGTTAGGGTCGAAAATAGTTTTGAGGGAATGAATGAACTATTTAAAACTTTGTTTTTTTAAAAAAGAAACTTTTATCCAATGTATGACATCTATGGATAAAATATTTTATCTGTTTGAAATATTATCCGGATAAAATAATTTTTTAATTGATCTGCTTTATCAATCTTATCCAAGAACGGTGGCATACTTTAAAAACAAGAAAGTGCGGAATGTTTCACCTGCCTTAATGATATGTAGATATTCAATGGAAATTTAAAGTAAGTGCGGAAATGATTGAGCTTTCGAACTTAGATAAACAAACTATGTCTTATCTACATTTGTTTTATAACTTGCATTGTTTCTACATATAAAAAAAGTGAAACATTTCTTTAGCTTTCCTTTAAAGAATTTCACCGGTCCAAGCTTTAGTTGAGTAAGAGGATAAACAATATTTTAACAGGAAAACCCAAAGTGCATAAAACATTTTTATCCGGAGCAAAGATTTTGTTATCTATTTAATTTTCTTTCATTATTTTCAAATGATTTCCAAAATATTGATCAATTTGAGAGAGTTATGTTAAGTTATTTTCCGCTTGGTTTGTAATCAAACTTGATATAGTTTCTAGATGCTCAGTTCGTCTTTTGAATATTTCAAAACAAAAGTAATTCCAACTATAGCAGATAAAATAACCAAATGTTGTTTATCTTGGAGAAAACCTAGAGGATAAAATCGTTTATCAGAGAAAACTAAGAACATATCAAAATTTTATCAGGAGAAAAGTTTCCAAAATTTTCAAAATATATGGTAGAGTAGGTGCCCAACTAGCCAACTTGTGGTGTGTGGGCTCTTGTTGACTTTATGTAAAACTATCTTTATTTATGAAATTCGCATTCTTTTATGGCATTCTTTATCTTCATTAGTTTGATTACAATTGTTGGATAAAGACCTTGAATGCACTATAGTATATGTTAGATGTGATAGTGGATTTAATAGCTATCATGAAACACATCTAATAGTCACTGTGTATTCTAAACTTGTTCTTAGTCGATTGGCTCATCCAAAAGAGGATAAGGACCGCCCGAGCTTGAGACTAGCATTTGCGATGTAAAGTACCACGTTTCATTGGTAGGAAACATAGTGATGTTCTGAGTATACATATGGATAGTGACCTGATGATCTATCGAACTACCATCGTTCGGACTTTCCAAGTGGTTACCATTTGTCGAGTGGATTAAGTCCGAGGTCTTGGTTGTACAGATTAGTCCTTATTACTCGAAACGTCATTGAGACTCTACATGATAGGTGCCTCACCCGTTTACCGACTCAGTTGGGGTCATCAGGTGGCGGGGTTGGGTGAGGTCCCGATGCATGTAGGAGTCGATGCTTCGTTGTCGAGAATTCACCGCTCGCCCTTGTGCGTGCATATTCTATGCTATTTGAGGAGATAATAGTGTGGCAAATCTCTGTCCAGAGTACTATATGTGTTTTCGGTAAATGGGTTTACATAGTAACACATGTGATGTCACTATTTGATCTCCAAGATGTATGCATGGTTATTGGATCTCTAGAGACTCTCGATTTATCAATGGTCGTTGATCTGATCGGGATATTTGAGTTGAAAGGACCGTACTATACTCTAACCATGATCGACTGGTTCTTGCAGGCACTATCAGTGATACCTAGGGGATCATGGGGCGATGTTGCTAGACGCTTTACCATGATTCGATGGGTAAGTCCGAAAATATGTTTTCAGAGTCACAAATGTTGTGAGCCCACGGCTAGTTGTATCCCTGAACCATTGAGGATCACACAAGTACTGGTTTCCCAATTCCCGTACGGATATAGTACTCAAAGTGTAGCGTCCCAAAATCCTAAGAACCACAAGTTGATTAGCCTTTCTTTTCCAAGGGCTGATTCGAGTTTGAGCAATCAGATTCTTTCTCTTTTTCAGCTTTAGAGCAATGGTCAGAAGGTCCCGGAAGGATTTCGCCCAAGCACAATTTGATGGAATCCAGACTTTGTTTCTTTTGAAAATAAAACAAGGCCTTTGAACAGGGAGTTTTGTTTTTAAATGTACCAAATTACAAATCAAAATAGTAGTGAGAAGTTTTTATAAATCTTTTACAAGAAGGACAAGAGTTGGCACGGTAGCCATGCCTATTCGAGTATTTCCACCTACTACAAATCATTCCCCCTTGTATAAAATGATTTACGTGAGTCTCTAGATTCATTTGGTTGCACTTAAAACTTTTAGTTTCTCTAAAGTTAAGTAGTTTTTCGGTGTGCTTGTGGAGACTTCCAACCGCGATCATCTGCACGTTGCGACCTTCATTCAGGCAAGTAACTTTGATTCTTGCTGTATTGAGAAAACATATATTGCTAGTTGTTTCCTATGTATGCTTCAGTTCAGTTTAGCTTCAGTAATGTTGAGTTCGAGTTATGGATTCACTGCCTTGATACTTTAGTTTTGAGGAAACTCACCAGGAAGTTAACCAGAAATGGTGTACTTTAAATTATACTGAGTTGTACAAATTCCAGAGTTCTTGTTTTCTGCAGTTCCATGAAGACTCTGGACATTGAATTTGAACAAATAAACAACGCTGATTCAATCAGGAGCAAGTCCTGATTTGACAGGCGAAGTTAGTTTGTTCGGATTCTGTCTAAGTCGAAGCATGGTTAGTGTCCATCAGCAGTTGCATTGTTCGTAATTCAGTAGTCGTATTGTTGCAAAATCAGCAGTTTCCTTTTTTTTTGTAATTATATTCAGCAGACGCACTGTTCATAACCAGCAAACGCATCCTATTCATTGCGACTGGTTTGTCTTGCGACTGGTTTATACCATCGACTGTTTTCTTTAGTAACGTTTGTTTTTTAGCGTCGCCTGTTTTTAGCACTTCCAAGTCCATTTCCTTAGAGCTGGTTCTCAACCCCAAGTATAGCTGTACACTTTAAAATTTAAAATAAAATGAGTTTCATGGCAGTGATTCCACCAGATTCCAGTGATCGACTTTTGATCAAGAGCCAGTATATAACTATTCCAGAAAGAAGTAAAATTCAGACTTCAGATTTATTGAGGACCCGATCTTGGTGAAGGGACAGGATTACAGTAGGACCGTAATCCCTTCATGGAATGGACAGGATTATGGAAATATTGTAATCCCTTCACAGAGAATTACTGATCAGTAGTTATCATGCTTCATGCACGAGGACCAACAGAGAGCCTCTAGTTCATAATTATTCAGTATAAGCAATTCAGATTCGAGCTTTGAATTGTCTTTGTTTAGCGAGTTTCAGTTCAGTCGCCTGCATTATGTATTTGTTATTTCCAGTTTTACTTGTTGAGCCTCTAGGCTCACTAGTTTTCTCAATGCAGGTGAGGCATCTCAGGAGCAGGCGGGAGGTACAAGTTGATTCGGATTGGGGGAAATGTGTTTGTCAATGGCCGACGTCTTCCGCAGAGGCATAGATTTTGTTGTTTTGGATCTTTTGTCATTTGTATTAAGATCTGTTACAACAATTGAGAACTTATGTAAAGTCCGGTAGTTGTAACTCCTAAATTTGTATTGAATGGAAATCTGTTCGACACCTGTTATTTCATATTTTGTCCTTTGGCGCCAATCAGTTTCATTCAGTTTTATTTCAGTTTTATATTCGAATTTGGTCCTTCCATTTGTTTTAAATTTTGAATTTTTCCCACTCTGTTGACTCCATTGGGTCTGGGCGTCACAACTTGGTATCAGAGCGACGGTTCTGAGATAAACACATCTTCCCAGTCTGGAGCAGCTTTCATCGTCCGCATCTCCTGGTTTGTGAGTTTTATTTTATGATAAGAGTTCTTTCTCTTTCAAGTTCTGATCTTATGTTGTGGTGGATTTCGGGCTTTAGATTAAGATGTCAGGAAGATGGAGAAATAGAAGAAGCAACCTAGATGATGAAACAAATCCAGATAGCAATGATCGAATTGCCCAACTCTTAGAACTAATGATAGAACAATCCGCCCGAGGCAACGGCCAATCTTCTAGTAGCAGGGGGCCACATTATGATGATTCCCAGGAGAGGTTTCGAAGACAGAAACCGCAGGAGTTTAGTGGTACTACAGAACCGCTGGTTGCTGAGAGCTGGATTAAATCCATGGAAGTAATTTTCGAGTACCTTCAGACTCCAGACTTGGATAGGCCAAGGTGCGCCATCTATATGTTAATGGGTGACGCAATGATCTGGTGGGAGGGAGCGAAGTTGTCTGTAGACTTGGTGAATCTCTCGTGGGAAGAGTTCAAAAGAGTATTCTATGAGTAGTATTTTACTGCGGATAAGAGGTCTGAGTTGAAGCGAGAATTCTTGACCTTGAAGCAAGGGAGTTTGACTGTGCAAGAGTACATCCAGAAGTTTGAGAGAGGCTGTTATTTTGTGCCTCTTATAGGAGGGACCCTGAGGAGAAGTTGAGCCACTTCGTGGAAGGGTTGAGACCTACATTCAAGTTGAATCTTAGGTTAGCAGGACCCAAGTCTTATAGGGAAGCAGTAGACAAGGCTCTACGAGTGGAGAAAGATTGGAAAGATGTGGAGCAGGAGAGACAACAGAGGAGGCAATCTTTCCAGCAGGCAGATTCGAGGCCGCCTAAGAAACAAAATAGAAACCAGCAGCGACCTCAAGAGCTCAAGCCTATTCCAGCCCAACCAATCAGTGCTGTACCAACTGGTAATAGCAAGCCAGTTTGTCCCAAATGTCACAAGAATCACCCGGGACAGTGCAAAGCTGGTCAAAGTGGATGTTACAAGTGTGGTGCTCAAGGCCACATCTCCAAGTTCTGTCCCCAGTCGAAGCAGCTGGTGCCCAGCAGGGCTTATGTCATGACAACTGAACAAGCTAAACCAGATTCCACGGTGATGACGGGTAAGATTGTGGTTGCTGGTTTGTATTCCTTTGCCCTGTTAGATTTAGGTGCGACCCATTCCTTTATAGCCGTGGACTTTGCTAAGAAGTTATTGTGTAAACCAGAGAGATTGTCCATAGGCTACTGCGTGACTGTGCCATCAGGAGAGGAGCTGATATCTCGTGACATCTATCGTGACTTAGAGCTGGAACTTCAAGGGCACGTAGTTACTGCCGATTTAATTGTTCTACCCTTGCCCGAATTCGAATTGATTTTGGGAATAGATTGGTTGTAAAAATATGGAGTAGTGATTGACTTTAAGCTTAGGACAGTAGTTGTGAATCTGTCCACAGGATCCCAGATTTCATTCAGATGTGACCACCTTCAGGGAGTTCCTCGTTTAGTTTCAGCTTTGAATGCGCAGCACTGTTTAAGAAAAGGTGGAGTAGGATTTCTTGTAAGTTTATCTTCCATAGCTGTTTCTAGTAAACCTCGGCTTTCAGGCGTGGAAGTAGTGCTTGAGTTTCCAGAGGTGTTTCCAGAGGATATCATTGGTTTGCCGCCAGACAGGGAGATCGAGTTTGCCATCGACTTAGTGCCTGGGGCAGCTCCAATTTCCAGACCTCCCTATAGGCTCGCTCCTGCTGAAATGAAAGAGCTGAAAGAGCAACTTCAAGACTTGTTGGATAAAGGATTCATTCGACCTAGTACATCCCCCTGGGGAGCACCAGTTTTGTTGTTAAGAAGAAAGATGGGAGCTTCCGATTGTGTATAGATTACCGAGAACTAAATAAGCTAACCATTAAGAACAAATACCCTTTGCCCAGAATTGAAGAACCGTTCGACCAGCTCAAGGGAGCAGCGGTGTTCTCCAAGATAGACTTAAGATCTGGATATCACCAATTGAAGATTAAAGAGTTCGATGTTTATAAGACGGCTTTTAGGACCCGATACGGTCACTACGAGTTCTTAGTGATGCCTTTTGGGTTAAAAATGCTCCATCTATTTTTATGGATTTGATGAATAGAGTTTTCCAGCCCTTTTTGGATCAGTTTGTAATAGTGTTTATAGATGATATCCTAGTTTATTCCAAGACCA
>KV008306.1:25776-40580 GCA_001598015.1 Dorcoceras hygrometricum
GATGAAGTAGGGGAACGAGCTGGTTTGGGACCAGACTTAGTAGAGCAGACTTCTAAGATTATTCCGAAAGTGAGAGACCGATTGAAGACTGCTCAAAGCCGGCAAAAGAGTTATGCTGATGACAGACGCCGTGAATTGAGTTTCGAAACTGGAGAACATGTCTTCTTAAGAGTAGCACCGATGAAAGGCGTGATGAGATTTGGGAAGAAAGGTAAGCTAAGCCCAAGGTTCATTGGTCCATTTGAGATACTGGACAAAGTAGGAACACTAGCTTATAGACTAGCTTTACCCCCACATTTGTCCTCAGTGCACAACGTTTTTCACATATCAGTTTTGAGGAGATATGTTTCCAACCCGACGCATATCTTGAGCCATGAACCAATCCAACTAGCACCAGATTTGAGCTATGAGGAACGACCAGAAAGGATTCTTCGAAGGGATAATATAAAGTTAAGAAATCGCAGTATCCCAATGGTAAAGATCCAGTGGTCTAACCAGTCTGAGCGAGAAGCCACTTGGGAAACAGAAGAAGATATGCGTAGTCTCTACCCAGAGTTATTTGGTAAGAAAATTTCGAGGACGAAATTTCATTGAGGAGGGTAGAATTGTAGCGCCCCAAAATCCTCAAAACCAGAAGTTGATTAGCCTTTCTTTTCCAAGGGCTGATTCGAGTTTGAGCAATCAGATTCTTTCTCTTTTTCAGCTTTAGAGCAATGGTCAGAAGGTCCCGGAAGGATTTCACCCAAGCACAATTTGATGGAATCCAGACTTTGTTCCTTTTGAAAATAAAACAAGGCCTTTGAACATGGAGTTTTGTTTTAAATGTACCAAATTACAAATCAAAATAGCAGTGGGGAGTTTTTATAAATATTTTATAAGAAGGACAAGAGTTGGCACGACAGCCATGCCTACTCGAGTATTTCCACCTACTACAAATCATTCTCCCTTGTATAAAATGATTTACGTGAGTCTCTGGATTCATTTGGTTGCACTTAAAAATTTTAGTTTCTCTAAAGTTAAGTAGTTTTTCGGTGTGCTTGTGGAGACTTCCAACCGCGATCATCTGCACGTTGCGACCTTCATTTCAGGCAAGTATATTTGATTCTTGCTGCATTGAGAAAACATATATTGCTCGTTGTTTCCTATGTATGCTTCAGTTCGGTTTAGCTTCAGTAATGTTGAGTTCGAGTTATGGATTCACTGCCTTGATACTTTAATTTTGAGGAAACTCACCAGGAAGTTAACCAGAAATGGTGTACTTTAAATTATACTGAGTTGTACAAATTCCAGAGTTCTTGTTTTCTGCAGTTCCATGAAGACTCTGGACATTGAATTTGAAAGAATAAACAACGCTGGTTCAATCAGGAGCAAGTCCTGATTTTATAAGCGAAGTTAGTTTGTTCGGATTCTGTCTAAGTCGAAGCATGGTCCATCAGCAGTTGCATTGTTCGCAATTCAGTAGTCGTATTGTTGCAAAATCAGCAGTTGCCTTCTAGGATCAGCAGTTGCCTTTTTTTTGTAATTATATTCAGCAGACGTACTGTTCATAACCAGCAGACGCATCCTATTCATTGCGACTGGTTTGTCTGCGACTGGTTTGTCTTGCGACTGGTTTGTATTGCGACTTTCCTTTTTTTTTTGTAATTATATTCAGCAGACGTACTGTTCATAACCAGCAGACGCATCCTATTCATTGCGACTGGTTTGTCTGCGACTGGTTTGTCTTGCGACTGGTTTGTATTGCGACTGGTTTGTCTTGCAACTGGTTTATACCATCGACTGTTTTCTTGAGTAACGTTTGTTTTTTAGCGTCGCCTGTTTTTAGCACTTCCAAGTCCATTTCCTTAGAGCTGGTTCTCAACCCCAAGTATAGCTGTACACTCAGTAGCAATTTTAAATAAAAATGAGTTTCATGGCAATGATTCCACCAGATTCCAGTGATCGACTTTCGATCAAGAGCCAGTATATAGCTATTCCAGAAAGAAGTAAATTTCAGACTTCAGATTTATTGAGGACCCGATCTTGGTGAAGGGACAGGATTACAGTAGGACCGTAATCCCTTCATGGAATGGACAGGATTATGGAAATATTGTAATCCCTTCACAGAGAATTACTGATCAGTAGTTATCATGCTTCATGCACGAGGACCAACAGAGAGCCTCTAGTTCATAATTATTCAGTATAAGTAATTCAGATTCGAGCTTTGAATTGTCTTTGTTTAGCGAGTTTCAGTTCAGTCTCCTGCATTATGTATTTGTTATTTCCAGTTTTACTTGTTGAGCCTCTAGGCTCACTAGTTTTCTCAATGCAGGAGGCATCTCAGGAGCAGGAGGGAGGTGCAAGTTGATTCGGATTAGGGGAAATGTGTTTGTCAATGGCCGGCGTCTTCCGCAGAGGCATAGCTTTTGTTGTTTTGGATGTTTTGTCATTTGTATTAAGATCTGTTACAACAATTGAGAACTTATGTAAAGTCCGGTAGTTGTAACTCCTAAATTTTTATTGAATGGAAATCTGTTCGACACCTGTTATTTCATATTTGTCCTTTGGCGCCAATCAGTTTCATTCAGTTTTATTTCAGTTTATATATTCGAATTTGGTCCTTCCATTTGTTTTAAATTTTGAATTTTTCCCACTCTGTTGACTTCCTTGGGTCTGGGCGTCACACAAAGTGTGAGTATAGTAGAAGGAAGGTTGGGAGCATGACTTCCTACAAAGTAGCTAAGGGAGTAAACGTCCATATTTAGCTAATGAGAGTAAACCTGTCATATATAAATTTAGTGGTCCGAAAATTTGATTTTGCATATGATCAGTTTTGTAAACTGAGCACACCGGTGATATCTGATCATCGATCGGGGTTATGATGAGACCATAATCGAGGGAGTCAAAACGAATGTTCACAGTTTGACTTGAACCGAATGTTAACTGTTTGAGTTAAATCGAATGTTCACAGTTTGAGTTGAACCGAATGTTCACTATTTTGTTCAAATCAAACTATATCCCTCAATCAATAAATATGGCAATGAGGAGACACTTTCAATTGTGAGAAAGAAAAACATCAAAAGCTATTCAGCAAACTCATCCCCTCTCCCTTCTTCCCTCGTCGTCGCCTTCGTCGGAATTTGTTCCGATCATCTCGGCGAGGAGATTCCGTATATGAAATTTCGTCGATTTTCTAGTGCAAACCGGCGAAGGAGTTGAGATTCTGGTCGTGGACCGGATTAGACGTCGATCCAGCCGTTCAACCGTTGAAGTGCCAATTCCCTCATGGAATTGGTCGGTGTCAGGCGCCTAGATGCCATCAAGGTACCTTCTGAACATTCTATGAATATTTTGATTATTGTATAGGTGTATTGACCGTTCCCGGGCTCCAATTTTTAAATTCTTCCGCTGTGTACCGGGAGCGGGATCCGGATCCGCCGCTTAGCCAACAGTGATATCAGAGCCTTGGCACGGATCTGTCAATATACCCCTTTGCCTGAATTGCATCAAAAATCTCGTTTTTCAAAAAAAAAAAATTCGCGCCGCCGCGCAACCACCCCGCCACGACCGCGCGCGCCGCGCAACCACCCCTGCCATCACGCGCGCCGCCACCTGCCGCCGCACTCACCCCACGCGCCTCTTTTGCGCGCACATCCCGGCGAGTATCGTGGGGCCGGTGTGAGAATCACGCGCGCCCGTTGCCTCGGGCGTTGCGCGCCTATCGCGCACACCCTGGTGGGCGTTGCGCCCGTTGGCCGGTACCCCTGCGCGCACGTTCCGCACGCTCGTGCACGCACAGGGGCGGGGCACCGCCCGTACGGCGTTGCCGGGGCAGAGATGCGGCGACGGATTTTGAATTCTAGGGTTTTTCAGGGCCTGTCCCGGGCGGTCCAAGGGGTTCTTTGGCCAATACTTGCTATTGGGCCTTTTGGTCTGACCAAAATTAAATTTTGAAAAATTTTGAGATATTGGATCTAAAATTGTTTTAAGCCCAAAATTGATGCAAGTAAAATGACAAAATAAGATTTTATTTATAAATTATGATTTTGTATTTAAAATATGATTTTGTTGGATAAAATCAAATTTGATTTGATTATTTTATTTATATCAAGTTAATTGGATTAATTGAATAGATAATATTTGCGATGATCGAGAGTCATGCCCAATGTGTTAGGTGTATGCTATATGTTTTAAATTTCTTTGTTCTAATATTGTTGAAATCATTTCAAACTGGGCCTATTTTATGGTCCGTTCCCACCCCTTTAACATGTATCCCTATTTGTCATGGATATTTAAATATAAATATTAGACTTAGTGGGATGATTATTTTGAAGATGGTGGAGATGATGATCAAAGATATTGAAGACTCAAGACATGTAAAACTGGAAGCTTATGTAATAGGATTGCATATGCATACTGCATATCACCTAGGATCCGTGCTTGGCAACTACAGATCGCATAGTTCTCGATTATCGATCATCCCAATTGTATATGTGATATATATCTGTTGAATCCGTAATTTTTAAATTTGATTAAAAATTATTGAGACCAAATTTCAAAATTAAAATCCCTCATTTAAATTTGATTTAAAATTTATATCAAGATTAAAAGTTTGATGATTAAATTGAAGGAACTTAGTTTATTGATAATTATGAGAAAATGTGACAAAACGTTATCTAAGGAAGTCCTTTATAGAGTGGCTTAAAAATGGCTTGTACCGGCTAAGTCTCCCTGAAGGGCGTTGCTTTGTCTAAGGAGATTGGTTTTTAAGTGGGTCTTAGCCCCTCCAACCACCTGGAAGCACTCTTAGAGAATATTAGTCCATGACTTCTAAGTTGATCATAAGACAAAAGTTTATTCGATAATATCATGAAGCTAAGTGAATTTAAATATTGTTTAAAATTTCCTATCTTCCATCAACAATGGGTGTACGTCGATGCTACCCGCATACATAGCCCGACTCATATTATTGGGGGGGGTTCTGTGTGTCGGAAAGCTGTACACGTCATTGACACTTGCTCATAGTTGGATGGCACTCCCATGACGTTGGGTCATATTATTGGGAACGTTATGGTGACCGTCCATTACAACTCAACATTGATGTGTCATCTTGACACGTGATAGCAATCAGCGTCATGTCGGAAAGCTGTACACGTCATTGACACTTGCTCATAGTTGGATGGCACTCCCATGACGTTGGGTCATATTAGTTGGGAACGTTATGGTGACCGTCCATTACAACTCAACATTGATGTGTCATCTTGACACGTGATAGCAATCAGCGTCATATTATTGGGCCCTTACTGGACGTGAGGTAAATACATGGAGGTTGCACCTGTTGCAATTGGGCTCTACCCTTTGAGGATCATGGTTGGCTGATAATTATTCGGGATCGTGATTCTTTGATTGGACTCTATGTACCCACTAAGGAAACTAGCTTTCTCGATTTCACTAGAGGGTGGTGAAATCGTTAAAATAGTGGGAGAGTAATTCATAAAACTAAATGACCATGTTCTATGTCTTAGCATTTTTCATGAGTAGTCTGTAATGCATGTCTTTTTTTCTTTCAGTATAAACTGCTATAATCATGTCTTCAATCAAAAATTCACTTGCTGCTATACTGGATAACAACAAATTCACTGGCTTAAACTACCAAGATTGGCTTCGAAATCTCAAGATTGTCTTGGCTTAGGAAAAACTTCTCTACACGCTAGAGAAGAGCCCTCCGAAGGAAGCCCCTGCCAATGCCAGTCCTGAGGAGTTGGCAAAGCTGGATAAATGGTGAGATGATGAGCTTAAGGCACGGTGCTATATGATAGAATCCATGTCCAACGAATTGCAGCGGCGATTTGAGAAGACGGAGTATGCTGCTGGCTTCCACCTTCATCTCAAAGAGCTATAGGAGGAGAACTCTTGGACTGAGAGGTTCACTACTGTCAAGGAGCTCATGACAAGCCGCATGTGCGAGGGGACTTCGATCCGCGAGCATGGGGTCCGTATGATTGGGCTCATTGAGAAGTTAGTGGGCCTTGATATCATGCTTCCACATGAGTTGTCTATGGATCTGCTTCTCCTCTTCCTCCCTGCTGCATTCGACACCTTTATGGTCAACTTCAACATGAACAAGCTGGAGGCCACCCTTGAAGAGGTGGTATACATGCTAGTCGTGTTCGAGGGGACCATAAATAAGGACAAGCCCATCCTCCTTTTGGTCTCTTCTTCCTCTGCGAAGAAGGGGCCCAAACGTAAGGTAAGAAACATTCTGCCCCTGCGAAGGAGGGAAGCCCGCCAAGAAGCCAAAGGCAAGGGTTTCAAAGCCGAACAAATCTGAAAATGTTTGCCACCACTGCCAAAAGCCTGGGCACTGGAGGAGGAACTGTAAGGATTACCTCGAGCAGTTGCGAACTGCAAAAGGTATGTTCTACATTGAAATAAATATGTCTCTTAACTCGACTTCTTGGCTACTTCATACCGGATGTGGATCTCATATCTGCAATGACTTGCAGGTAATGACAAGAAGTCGACGACTTAGGGAGGGTGAGACCCACTTGAGGCTTGGCAACGGAGCAAGGGTTGCGACCGAAGCTATCGGAGATGTTTATTTATTTCTTTCTTAAAATTTTAAGTTGTTGAGAAACGTTTTATTTGTTCCTGAATTAATAAAGAACATTAATTACGTTTCTATGCTTGATATTGATGGATATTCTTGTCATTTTGCCAATTCGATTTGCAATATTTACAATAATGAATGTTTAATAGGAATTGGGGAACGAGAAAATGATCTATACGCCTTAAAATTGAGAGAAGTTCCAACTCGCGATGTGGAAACACACACAACAACAATAAAAAGAAAAAACGATAATCTTAAACCGGCACAACTTTGGCATGCTAGGCTAGGTCATATTTCCTTAAAAAGGATGAACAAGTTGATTAGGAGCGACATGTTTAATATGTCTGATATTAACTCCTTACCAACTTGTGAATCCTGTCTCAAATGAGAAATGACAAAATTGCCCTTCACGGGCAAGCCTGAACGTGCTCAAGGTCTATTGGATTTGATCCATACTGATGTGTGGCCCACTTAGCATTGGTACTAAGTCCGGTCACACCTACTTCATCACCTTTACCGATGATCACTCTAGACATGGGCACTTGTACTTAATGAAGCACAAGTCTGAATCCTTTGAAAAGTTCAAAGAATTCAAGGCTGAAGTAGAAAATCAACTGGAAAAAAGTATTAAAACACTTCGATTCGATCGAGGTGGAGAATACTCGAGTGCCGAATTTCAAGACTATCTTAAAGAGAATGTGATTATCTCTCAGTGGACCCCTCCGACCACACCACAACTAAATGGTGTAGCGGAGCGTCGTAATCGAACCTTGATAGACATGGTTAGATCTATTATGAGCTTCACTGAACTTCCTACCTCGTTTTGAGGCTATGCGCTCGAAACAGCGGTAATGTTGTTGAACAATGTCCAAACAAAGGCAGTGGATAAAACTCCATATGAGATATGGATGGGAAAACCACCCAAGTACTCGTACTTGAGGATTTGAGGATGTCCTGCTTACGTGAAGCAGACAGTGGGAGATAAGCTGGATAATAGATCCATCTTATGCTACTTCATTGGGTATCCAAAAAATTTTATTGGATACTGCTTCTACTATCCCAATGAAACAAAAGTGTTTGTTTCTAGAAATGTCACCTTTCTGGAAAAGGAATTTATACTTGATAAAAAAGGCAAGATAGTAGAACTCGAAGAGGTTCGATAACCAACTAAAGTACCAAGTGAATCTCCCGCATCTCAAGGGCCAATCCTTGATATGGACCCACCTAGGAGATCTGAAAGGGTTCCTAGGGCTCCTGTTAGATATGGTTTCCTCCTCGAAGATGATCAAAGTGATCAAATTGTTGGATGTGATCCAAGAACCTTCAAGAAGGTAATTTCCGATGTTGATTCTAATTTGTGGCTTGAAACAATACAGTCTGAGATTGACTCAATGCATTCGAACCAAGTCTGAACTCTCGTGATTCCTCCCGAAGGAATAGTTCCTATTGGGTGTAAATGGATATACAAGAGAAAACTTGGGCCTGATGGTAAGGTACTGACCTACAAGGCGCGACTGGTCGCGAAAGTTTATACTCAAAGACAAAGTGTTGACTATGATGAAACATTTTCATCAGTCGCAATGTTCAATTCAATTAGAATCCTACTAGACATAGCAGCATGGTACGACTATGAGATATGGCAAATGGATGTGAAAACTGCGTTCCTTAATGGAAACATTAAGGAAGAGATCTATATGACGCAGCCTGAGGGTTACACAACTGTAGGAAGTGAGCATAAAGTATGCATCTTCACAGATCGATCTACGGTCTCAAGCAAGCATCGAGAAGTTGGAACATGAGATTTGATGAAACAATTTAAGAATTTGATTTCATCAAGAATCCCGAGGAGCCATGTGTGTATAAGAAGGTAGCTAAAAATGCTGTGACATTCCTTGTACTTTATGTTGATGACATTCTACTCATTGGGAATGATGTAGGAATGATGCAGTCAACTAAAGTATGGTTGTCTAGTAGATTCCCGATGAAGGACATGTGTGAGGCATCCTACATTCTAGGAATACAGATATATAGAGATAGATCGAAGTGTATAAGAAGGTAGCTAAAAATGCTGTGACATTCCTTGTACTTTATGTTGATGACATTCTACTCATTGGGAATGATGTAGGAATGATGCAGTCAACTAAAGTATGGTTGTCTAGTAGATTCCCGATGAAGGACATGTGTGAGGCATCCTACATTCTAGGAATACAGATATATAGAGATAGATCGAAAAGGATTCTCGGACTCACCCAAGCGACCTACATCGATACCATACTTAAGCGGTTCTCTATGAAATAGTCAAAGAGAGGACACCTACTTATGCGGGGTCATCCTATCTAAGTCTATGTGTCCGAAGACTAATGAGGAGATAGAGAGTATGACACGTGTGCCATATATCGCGGCAATATGTAGTATTATGTATGGTATGATCTTGACTAGACCGGATGTCTCATATGCTCTGAGTGTCACGAGCCGCTACCAAGACCAACCCCGACCAAATGCATTGGAAGGCTGTGAAAGATATTCTTAAATACTTACGAAGGACTAAGAATATGTTCATGGTCTATGGGGGTGGTGAACTGAAATTGGAAGGCTACACTGACTCTAGCTTCCAATGTGATGTGGACGATTCGAAGTCAACCTCTGGATTTGTATTCATGCTCAATGGTGGTGCTGTCTCTTGAAAGAGTTCCAAGCAAGGCACCATCACGGATTCAACCACTGAGGTTGAGTACAAGAATCAGCTGCTGCTAAAGAGGCGGTTTGGATGAGGAATTTCGTCCAAGAGTTGGGCGTAATTCCTGAAGGAGTTGGTCCAGTCCCGGTGTACTGTGACAACACGGGTGCCGTTGCGCAAGCAAAGGAACCTAGGTCTCACCAAAGATCCAAACACATACTGAGTAAATACCACATAATCCGGGATATTGTGGCTAGAGGTGACATAGCCGTTGAGAGAGTCACCTCTGCAGACAACATTGCTGATCCAATTACGAAGCCCTTGCCAGGACCATTGTTTGAAAAACATCGCGAAGCAATGGGACTGCGTCTCATGAGTAGTTGGCTTTAGGGCAAGTGGGAGATTGTTATAGTAGGTTCCCAACTAGCCAACTTATGGCGTGTGGGCTCTTGTTGACTCTATGTAAAACGATCTTCATTTATGAAATTCGCATTATTTTATGGCATTCTTATCTTCATTATTATGATTAAAATTGTTGGATAAAGATCTTGAATGTGCTATAGCGTGTGTTAGATGTAATAGTGGATTTGATGGCTATCATGAAACATATCTAATAGTCACCGTGTATTCTAAACATTTTCCTAGTCGATTGGGCCATCCAAAAGAGGATAAAGACCGCCCGAGTTTGAGACAAGCATCTACGATGTAAAGTACCACGTTTCATTGGTAGGGAACATAGTGATGTTCTGAGCATGCAGATGGATAGTGACCTGGTGATCTATCGAACTATCCTCATTCGGACTTTTCAAGTGGTTACCATTTGTCGAGTGGATTAAGTCGAGGTCTTTGTTGTACAGATTAGTCCTTATTACTCGAAAGTCATTGAGACTCTACATGATATGTGCCTCACTTTGACACGTTTACCGACTCTGTTGGGGTCATCAGGTGGTGGGGTTGGGTGAGGTCCCGATGCATGTAGGAGTCGATGCTTCGTTGTCGAGAATTCATCGCTCGCCCTTGTGCTTGGATATCCTATTATCTGAGGAGATAATAGTGTGATAAATCTCTGTCCAGAGTACTAGATGTGTTTTAGGTAAATGGGTTTACCTAGTAACACATGCGATGTCACTATTTGATCTCCAAGATGTATGCATGGTTATTGGATCTCTAGCGACTCTCGATTTACCAATGGTCGTTGATCTGATCGGGATATTTGAGTTGAAAGGATCGTACTATATGCTAACCATGACTGACTGATTCTTGCAGGCACTATTCGTGATACCTAGGGGATCATGGGGCGATGTTGCTAGACGCTTTACCATGATTCGATGGGTAAGTCCGAAAATGTGTTTTCAGAGTCACAATTGTTGTGAGCCCATGGCTAGTTGTATCCCTGAATCATTGAGGGTCACACAAGTACTGTTTTCCCAATTCCCGTACGGATATGGTACTCAAAGTGTTGAGTATAGTAGGAGGAATGTTGGGAGCATGACTTCCTAAAAATAGCTAAGGGAGTAGGACTTCCATATTTAGCTAATGAGAGTAAACCTGTCATACATAGATTTAGTGATCCGAAAATTTTATTTTGCATCATAATGATCAGTTTTGTAAACTGAGCACATCGATGATATTTGATCATCGATTGGGATTATGATGAGACCACAATCGAGGGAGTCGAAACGAATGTCCACAGTTTGACTTGAACCAAATGTTCACTGTTCGAGTTAAACCGAATGTTCACTGTTCGAGTTGAACCGAATGTTCACAGTTCGAGTTGAACAGAATGTTCACTGTTTTGTTCAAATCAAACTCTATCCCTCAATCTTCAAATATGGCAATAAGGAGACACTTTCAATAGTGAGAAAGAAAAACACCAAAAGCTATTCAGCAAACTCCTCCTCTCTCCCTTCTTCCCTCGTCGTCGTCGCCGTCGGAATTTGTTCCGACCATCTGAACGAGGAGATTCCGTCCATGAAATTTTTGTCGGTTTTCTAGTGCAAACCGGTGAAGGAGTTGAGATTCTGGTCGTGGACCGGATTAGGCGTCGATCCAGCCGTTCAATCGTTGAAGTGCCAATTTCCTCGTGGAATTGGTCGGAGCCAGGCACCTAGACGCCATCAAGGTACCTTCTGAACATTCTATGAATATTTTGATTATTGTATAGGTGTATTGACCGTTCCCGGGCTCCAATTTTTAAATTCTTCCACTGCACCCCGGGAGCGGGATCCAGATCCGCCGCTGAGCCAACAGTATATTCATCCCCCAAAGTTCAGTTTGACTCTAACACATAATGAGTGCATTCTACGCCACCACATGTATGAGGAAATAAATTTGTACCTTGGCTAATAGCTATAATTTTTGTCCTAGTGATAAGTGTTTGATCTTAACAATTGGTATTAGAGCAATGTCATGGGTCCGAGTCTCGTAAGAAGCATATTTTATAATTCTTAGGGGATTGTTGGGTTAATCGTGCATGGTTGATAGTAGTACTGAGATGTGTCCTGGGAAGCTCTCGTATGTCAAGTTAATGATGTTGCTCCACTTGATCTGGTTGGATAGGTAGACTGTAAAAGAGTGACGTCAGATCTTAACGGGTAATACTATGTATACTGGGGATAAGACTAGTGGTGGGAAAAGGGTAAAAGACTAATCTCTAAGGGATATGGGATAATACTAGCAGTTAGACACTCGCCTCACCGGAGTCATGTGCCTAATATCCCAACCCTCCGCATAGTCATCGGACTCATGCACCAGCAGTTAAACACTCACCAGTAGTCAGACTTTGTGCTGCCACATGTATAAGAAAATAAAGGTGCACCTTAACGCCTAGTGATAAGCGTTTGATCATAAATTACTTTTCCAATGCCAACATTTCATACTATCTCAAAACTTTAAAAATCTAAGAATTCTAATTTACTAAATGTTAGGATCGAATATACAACAAAAATCATGCCTATTTAAAATTTAATTCGAAAACAGCACAGTTTCGGGAGGGGAAAACACCTTTAAGCTGGTTCCAGATCTGATAACCGCTCAGATCTGGTCTGTTAAAAATTTATCTGCAATAGCTCATTGTTCTTAAAAGATTGTGCACCGAGAAACAGATCGGATATGATTAAAATCATGCGGAAAACAACCCGAACTGGTATCTGAAAACTGAAAGTTCAATCAACAGATTTCACGAAATATGCTATGCAGAATGCTGTTAACGCATAAAGCTGTAAGTAAACAAACACTGATTTGTTTTTGGAAGTTCGGATCTCAAATCCTACGTCTCCCCTTCTTCCAAATCTGGAAGGAATCCACTAGAAGATTTGATCCACAGACCCGATCATCTTTGGGACTTATCCACTGCCCAAAGCTGAACTCCTAGACTCTACACGAGCTCTCAGGCTGTGTTCATCCAACTCTATGAACTTCTTTAACGTCTCTGTTCAAAGACTACAATCACTAAGTTTAACGTCTTCGTGTTAGGACATATTTGGTGTTTGGTTTGTGATTCACTCAACTATTCTAATAATCTCTCAGCTATTATGTGAGTGAATCTCTGTGTGTGTGAGATTTACAGTGTAAGCTCAACTCTCGAATATAAAATCTCACACAACTAGGAAGTGCTTCTGGAAAGCTAAATTCATCTTAGCAGTCTACTGTTACAATAAGCTCCTAAGATCTGATAGTCGACTGCTTCTCTTCTCTATTTTTCTTCCTGTTTTTCTCAACATCAGTTTTCTTGTATAAATATCCTCCCACTTTGATATAGCCGTTGGACACACACTTCTATCTGTTGGAAAGCTTCTGCAGCATTCTGAAATTGTATGTACCTTCATCCTTTCATTGCACATGGGTAGGTGTGGCCATTTAATGCATTTCATCTTCTTGTGAACTGATGTGACAATACGTCAGTTTGAATTTCCTTATTCAAACTGAGTTTGTTCAACTTCTTTGATCCTTAATATCTGATACATACTTTATTCAGATATGTTTGTATATCAGCTCAGATCTGATTCCTTTGTTTTTCTTCAGTTGATCTCAGATCTGATTTTGCTCTTCTTAGCTTATCCAGCTCCGAACTGATCTTCTCTTCACATATGATCCAGCTCTGAGCTGATCTTCTCTGTTGGGATCGAATTCCCTCTATCGATGTGCAATGACTAGTTATTCGATCAATAACCAGTGCTAGAGGGTGTAACCAAATCGAATGACAAAACACAGGATTCAGCCAGAAGTTGAAGACGGGTTCGCAAAGATCAGGTTGGTTTCAACTTGAGTTAAAACCAGCCCGATACAAAGCGAGCGCTAAACATGCTGATTCCAGTCGGAAGACTAGATACGCTGATTTGTTTCTAGAAGTTCGGAGCTCAATCTCCTACATCTCCCATTCTTCCGCCACGGGAAGGATCCACTAGAAGACTTTGATTACAACTACCCTCGTTGCAACCCACTCTCTACGACCAGCAGCCGCAAGAACTCCTAGCTTCTACCATTGCACACCAGCCTCGTAGACTGTGTGACTAACTTCACTTCTTTTACGCCTCAGTGAGAAAGGCTACAAGGACTTGTTTAACATCTTTTTCCAAAGACTACACACACTTATTTAACGTCTTAGTGCGAAAGACAACTATACTTGTTTAACGTCTCTGTCTAAGACTACAATGGAGAGTATTTGAATCACATTCACTCTTTATTTATTTCGCTCAACTCTCGAATATGAGTGAATGTGCGTGTGTGAGATTTACAGTGTAAGCATAATCTCTCAATGATTTAAATCTCACACACTCTGGGAAGTGCTCCTTGTTCGAGCTGGTATTCTGCTATCTCCCCAGATCAAGTGTTGTGCGTCTTCAAGTGTTTTCTTTTTGTATTTGCACAACACGCTCTCACTGTTATGGCGCGTCATTTCAATCTGCTTCATTGCGCCTCTTTATAAAGCCTCTGCTTGGATATATCCGTTGGACACAAAGATGTAGCCGTTGTGAAAAGTCTTCTGACGCATATGTACTTTGTGTCCTTTGGCATTTATGTTGGGTAGCCACGGAGGATCCGGATCACGCCTCCCGGCGAGGCAGCGAAAGAACAAAGTTAATGCCGGGAGACGATCAATACGAAAAACAAACACAAATCTATGACATTCATAGGGCGTTTAGGATTGCTACCTTGCTGCCAACTCGTGCCTGGCTCCGACCGGTTTCGTAAAGAAAACGGCACTTCACGGTAGGCGGCGGTAGATATCGTCAATCAGGTCCACGACCGGAGACGGGATTCCTTCGTCAGCCTGCACTAGAAGGCCTGACGAGATCTGCACGGACGGATTCTCCTCGTCAAGAAATCTAACTAGTTGTTCGTGGGATTCTAATCTCTGCTTTAGAATACCTCCATATCCTATGTCAGAGGCATCAGTTTCAACTATCATGAAGGCTATGGGATTAGGTATGCCTAAACATGGTAATGTTTGAACTTTAGACTTAATATCCTTGACTATACTTGTATGGATTTCAGTCCATGGAGGGGGAGTCTTTTGAAGACGGGTGTATAAAGGCT
>KV008307.1:3968-19951 GCA_001598015.1 Dorcoceras hygrometricum
CAACCTACAAAAGCTCTTGCTGCTACAACTGCAGAACCGTGCTCACCTAGCACTAGCAAGTCTGCTGACCAGCTCAGCGACGATGTTATGTCCCTCTTCGCAAAGAAGTTTGGGAAATTCATGAGAAAATCCTTTCACCCTCCTCCCCTTATAATAGTTTTAATAAATCTGATAAAGCTACTTCTGATTTAATATGTTATAACTGTGATCGTCCAGGTCAATTCGCTGCTGAGTGCAATAGACCTAAGAGAGATAATAGACACAGGCGAGATGACAAAAGAGCTGACGATCGATACGAAAAGAAGGAAAGATACAAGCGTGATGAGGAAGATGATGAAAGAGAAGTTTATAGGTCCAAGGACAAGTCCAAAGAAAAATCAAGGAAAGATCAAAGGACCGACGAATGAAAACCAGCAGCAACAAGAAATCCAGTCGAAGGAATGACCGCAAGGTGTTGATGGCTGAGGAAAGCACCAAAAGCTGGGCGGATAGTGACTCAGACTCATCCAGCAGCAGCTCGTCCTCAAGTGATAGTGAACAGGAGGAGGTTCACTGCTTCATGGCCGATCATGCATCTGATGACGAGGTATTCGACTTTGCTAATACTGAGTTTACACGTGAGGATCTAGTTCAAGCACTGAATGATATGGTCCATGGTACAAGACTCTATCTCACACATTCGTGGAAATCAAAGCTGAAAACGTAAGTCTGAAAAACACTTCAGCTGAATCAAGTTCTAATGAGCTTGAAAATACTGACAGTTTAAAGACTGAGTTGAGTAGGCTGAAGATAGAGAATGATTTGTTGAGAAATGAGGCCAGCGAGCTCAAGGCTGAAGTCGATAAATTAACTAATGAAATGAGCTCCTGGAACAAGTCCACTCGTTCTCTCTTCAAGCTGTATGAAAGCCAAAAACCATTAAATGATAAAACTGGTGTGGGTTTCAACTACGATAGCAGCTATGGAGAGACCAGTACTCAGTCACAGCCAGGGTATGACAAGTTCAATGAAAGGAGCTTTGTCAAAGGTGGCGTGATACATGATTGCATTGAATCGATACGGTATGATGACT
Source organism: Dorcoceras hygrometricum (assembly GCA_001598015.1). Classification (NCBI taxonomy): domain Eukaryota; kingdom Viridiplantae; phylum Streptophyta; class Magnoliopsida; order Lamiales; family Gesneriaceae; genus Dorcoceras; species Dorcoceras hygrometricum. The sequence goes on from KV008307.1 coordinate 5,041, forward strand.
AGGACACTTCTCAGCCGGATCGTAAAGGAAAAGGCAAAGTCGGTGTTGGGTATCAAAGGCCTGAGAATTCAAAACCAGGCTGGTTAACGAACAAGCTGAACAAGGATAAATAAAAAGCTGGTCCAAAATTCTTTGTTCCCAACCAGCCGAGGCATTATTCGAAGAAGGAAAAAACTGAGTGGACAAGAAACCAGCCGAGAAGGAATCCACATGGTCAAAGTATCAAGTCAAAATTCAAAATACCAGCACGTGATTTCGCACATACTTTCGTGGATCCTAGAACTGGAAAAACCGTGAGGATTGTTCAAATCTGGGTCCCGAAAGGGGTAATCCAATCAGGACCCAAGTAAAATTGGGTACCAAAATTTGCTTTGTATGATTGCAGGGTTACAGGTACATAGCAGCAGCCGATGCATCAACAATCTGGTACTTAGACAGTGGATGTGCGAGACACATGACTGGAAATCCCAAGTTGTTAACCGACGTTGTTCCTCACAAAGGAGCAAAAATAGTCTTTGGAGACAATGCTTACGGTAACACTGTGGGTAAGGGTAAGATTACCCATGGTAACACTTCAATATCTGGTATTCTTGTTGTTGATAATCTTAAATACAATTTGATTAGCATTAGTCAACTATGTGACAAAGGTTACATATTCAAGTTTCAACAACACACATGCACGATTCAGAGTCCTAGTGGTCTGAATGTGTTGGTAGGTAAACGTTCGGGGAATACCTACATTATCAACTGGTCAGATCAGCAGGAAATTGAACAATTGTGCCTTGCAGCTGGCTCTTCCAAAAGCTGGTTGTGGCACCAGAGAATGAATCATTTGCATTTCAAAACAATTGCTAAATTGAGTCAACATGATTTGGTTTCTGGTCTGCCAAAAATCAGTTTTTCAAAGGACAAGATTTGTGCAGCTTGTCAGCTGGGAAAACAAATAAAATCCACCTTCAAAAACAAAGGCGGTAAACGTTCTTCCCGTTGCCTTGAGCTCTTGCATATGGATCTCTTTGGTCCTATTTCAGTCACGAGCTTAGGGGGAATGTCATACACCCTTGCAGTTGTTGATGATTTTTCAAAATATACTTGGGTGTTATTTTTAAAAGCAAAATATGAAACCGCCGACCAGCTGATAAAACTTTTAAAACGTTTGAAAAACGACAAATCTTGCTCAGTCAACCGGATAAGAAGTGATCGCGGTACTGAATTTCTAAATTTTAAATTAACTTCTTATCTGGAGGACTTGGGAATAAATCATGAGCTATCAGCAGCAAGAACTCCTCAGCAAAACGGGTTAGCTGAAAGGAGAAACCGCACTCTTAAAGAGGCTGCTAGAGCTATGATTGCATATTCCGGCATTTCTCAAAAATTCTGGGCAGAAGCAGTTAACACAGCGTGTTATACTCAAAAACAGATCAATGATTAATAGGATGCACGATAAAACCCCCTATGAGATCAAGTTTCAAATCAAACTCAGTTGCAAGCTTACATGACTTGTGCACACGTCTGGAATCAACAAGCCTTGAAGAATCTGATGATGACGTGTCACAACAAAGATTCACAGCTGAAGAACAACCAGTAGTAGCTACACAACATACTATTACTCAAAAAGATCTTACGGCAGCTGGAGCAAATGCAACTCCAACAGATATTGCTACGTCACGCATCACGCAAACGAATGCAACTCCAGCAGATCTTGCTACGTCAGGCATCACACAAACAAATGCAACCCTAACAGATCTTGCTACGTCACGCATCACGCAAACGAATGCAACTCCAGCAGATCTTGATTCGTCAGGCATCACGCAAACAAATGCAACCCCAACAGACCTTGCTACGTCAGTCAATGAAAAAGCTGACAATAGCAATCACACACAACAGCAAGAAATCCAATTGGAATCTGATGCACAAAGCAACAATGATCATCAAGTGGCGTCAGAAGATCCAAACATTTTTATCCAGCCAGCAACACAGGGGGAACAAGGAGCAAATGACGTTGGACTTGATCTTCAGTGGAATAAAAATCATCCATCTGAGAAAGTCATAGGTAACATTCAATCTCCTGTTCGCACACGAGGCCAGCTATCTCATGATTATTTTGATGCTGCATTTCTTTCTCATATAAAACCTAAGATAATCGATGAGGCCTTAGCTGACCCAATTTGGTTAGATGCCATGCAGGAAGAACTCAGCCAGTTTAAGCGTAATAAGGTTTGGCAACTTGTACCTAGACCTAAAAATCATTCAGTCATAGGTACTCGTTGGGTCTTTAGAAATAAACTGAATGAAGATGGCATAGTCACTAGAAACAAAGCTAGGCTGGTAGCACAAGGCTTTAGACAAATGGAAGGGATAGATTTTGATGAGACGTTTGCACCAGTAGCTAGATTAGAAGCCATTAGAATGTTCCTCGCATATGCTGCATATAAAGACTTTAAAGTCTTTCATATGGATGTCAATAGTGCTTTTCTGAATGGCGTCTTGATAGAGGAAGTGTACGTTGCACAACCTCCTGGCTTCGTTGATCATACAAATCCAGAGTTTGTTTACAAACTGGACAAGGCTCTATATGGGTTGAAGCAAGCACCCAGAGCCTGGTATGACACTCTCACAAAGTTCCTGCTTGAGCATCATTTCACAATAGGCACAGTAGATAAGACGTTGTTTAAATTTGCTAAGGATAATCATGTCTTGCTTGTTCAAATATATGTTGATGATATTATTTTTGGGTCAACTAACCCCAAACTGTGCAAGAAGTTTTCTAAATTGATGCAGGATAAGTTTGAAATGAGCATGATGGGGGAGCTGACATTCTTCTTAGGCTTACAAGTGCGCCAGTTGGAGAATGGAATATTCATCAACCAGGCTAAATACACAAAAGAACTGCTGAAGAAATTTGGAATGGAAAATAGCTCAGCAGCAGTGACTCCCATGAGTTCCACGATCAAACTTGACAAAGATGAAGCTGGAACTACCATTGAGGTATCTTTGTATCGTGGTATTATAGGCTCTTTGCTTTATTTGACTGCTAGCAGACCAGACATCATGTTTGCTGTCTGTTTGTGTGCTAGATTTCAAGCAGAGCCAAAGCAATCGCATTACATTGCTGTAAAGCGAATATTGAAATATTTGAAGGGTACTCCTAACGTGGGTCTTTGGTATCCCGAAGACTCCGGCTTTGAACTAATTGGGTACAGTGATGCAGATTACGCAGGTTGCAGGATTGATCGCAAGAGCACAAGTGGAACATGTCAATTTTTAGGGGATCGATTGATCTCTTGGTTTATTAAGAAGCAGACATCAATTGGCACGTCAACTGCTGAGGCGGAATATCTTGCTGCTGGCAGTTGTTGCGTACAAATCCTCTGGATTCAACATCAACTGAAGGATTATGACATTGACGCTTCTGAAGCTCCTATTCTCTGTGACAACACAAGTGCGATTGCAATCACCGAGAACCCTGTACTGCACTCACGCACCAAGCACATCGATATCAGGCATCACTTTATAAGAGACCACGTGCTAAAGAAGGACGTCCGGTTGGAGTACGTGTCGACGGAGCTACAAGTGGCTGACATCTTCACAAAACCTCTACCAGACGCTAAGTTCTCCTATTTTAGGAATATATTAGGTCTCTTAGAACTGCCATAAATTTGTCTATGTGCTAGCAATTGTTGTAGGTTGAACAGCAATGCTTACGTCAACAGTGGGTCATCCCTTAATGAAGAACAGCTCTGCTTACGTAAGCGCCACCGTTGGACATCGCTCTACCAAGAAAACAGCATTGCTTACGTCATCTTCGAGGGGAACAGTGATGCTTGCGTCAGTGCTATCGTTGAAATACTAACTATCAAGAAACATCACTTCTTACGTCATTCCATCTCATCGTATTCAAAGGAAACAGATCTGCTTACGTAAGCATTGCTAATAGAGGTTTGTATGTCGTAGGGGGAACATGGTCTATGTGTTGATAAGCGTGAAGTCAATTGAACAGGAGAAGTCTGTCAACAGATATCTCCTGTACACAATTGATGCTTATTTGTTAACATATTCCTCTCCATCCCACGAAATATTAAAAACAGATTTGCTTAGGTGTGACGTTTTAAAGATTTTTGCGCATCAATATTATTTTAATCTTTTCCAGTACAGGTAAAATATTTGCAAAATCTTTTCTAAAAATAGTACGCACCATCGGATGATTGACACGTGTTGTCCTTCATTCCCATCGTCACATCAACATTCTTTCTCTCTCCTAACCGTTCATATTCACAATCTTTATTTAAGGCATTTCAAATTTTTACTCAAACTTACTGAGAAATCGTAATCTTTTCCGTATATTGCTCTAGCATTCTCTTGTTCTTGTGCGTTCGACTTTTCTCTTGCAGAATAGTTTGTTTCAAACACTCCTTGCACTCTCCAATGGCATCCGCATTCATCACCTACTCTTATCTGATTAACTTCGAGTCCGTCTTGATGATTCATGACCATGAAGGGATGCTCAACATGTTTAAAGCTCTGGAGGCCAGTGGTCTCAGAAAATTTCTTGGCTGTGAATCGGTTCTGTATGAAAAGAATCGTAATCTTTTCCGTATATTGCTCTAGCATTCTCTTGTTCTTGTGCGTTCGACTTTTCTCTTGCAGAATAGTTTGTTTCAAACACTCCTTGCACTCTCCAATGGCATCCGCATTCATCACCTACTCTTATCTGATTAACTTCGAGTCCGTCTTGATGATTCATGACCATGAAGGGATGCTCAACATGTTTAAAGCTCTGGAGGCCAGTGGTCTCAGAAAATTTCTTGGCTGTGAATCGGTTCTGTATGAAAAGGAACTAGGGCACTTCTTCGACACGGCATTAATCCAGGACGAAGATATCACAGGCGTAATATCAGGCAAGTTTGTCTCTATCTCACCGACTCTGTTCGCAAAGGTTTTTGATTTGCCCACGGAGGGGATTACGAACTTCTCTGAAGTACCAAAGGATAAAGTGTATGATGCGCAGAGTCTTTTCTCACAGAAGGGTGTGCAGATTGATGTTCATGGCAAAAAGAAATATATGAAACATGAATTTCCTTTGTTGAATGATATCTTGGCAAAGGCCATTACTGTTAAGGCAGGTTCTTTTGATTCTGTCACTGTCGAACGATTCCAGATGATGACTGCGATTCATTATGGGTTGAACGTGAATTGGGGCAAAGTGTTGTTTAATGTTTTGAAAGACATGGTGGATAGGTCGCAGAGGAAAGCAAAGGGCTTTGCTGCACAAATCGGTGTATTATTGAAGGGTATTCCTACTATTACTATGGGCGATGGTGTTCCATTCCCAAGTACCAAAATTCTATCTATGAGAACAGTTCACACATACATTGTCACCAACACTACAATCGATGCTCGTGCGGAGAGTGAGGAGCCTGGGATGGCTAAGACACCAAAGGCGAATAAGAAAGCTTCATCTGCTGATGAGATGCCAGTAGATATGTTTGCTGAAATTACTGCGACAAAGAAGAGATCAGCTACTGAGGCTGATGCGCCTATCATTACCAAGAAGAGGCGTACGGGGAAGAGCAAGCCCTCAGTTTCCCAAGCAAATCGGGACATTGTGCAGGTGGCCCCGGATGTTGAGCCACTTCAAATTGTTGATCCTACCCATGCTGTAGACACTGTCCCCTCTCCTGTGCTCAAACAAAAATCTCACAAAAGGATATTGGTATTATCCAGGGGTTCTGATGAAGAATCAATGGGAACAAAAGAAATTGTTAAAGATGCTGATGCTGCTGCTGTTGCAAGTACTGATGAAGCAGACATCATTATAGCCAAGGTATTAGAGGAAACCTTGGAGTTAGGGGTGAGTGAGACAGAGCAGGAAGGTCAGGTTGGTGATGAAGCTTTGTTTGAAGAAGATTTTGCTCGGTGGTTGGATGAGTTTGTTGCAAGGCACAATGAGCCCGAGTTGGTTGGCCCAAATAATGATACACAAGCTGAGGGGAGCATTAATTCTGTGGTTGACAAGGAGGTGAACATATCTGCTGTTCGAAAGCAAGTTACTGAGAAGTCCATGTCCATTGATGATCTTCTCATACAAATCTCCAATGACGTGTTGCTACCAATTACTGCTGTGGAGCTCACTAAGATACGGCTTGGTGAATTCCTCAATTTTGGTGATGTTCAAAGAGGTGACTTGTATTCTGCAAGCCTTCCGCGAATTTCCTCACTTGATAAAAGAAAAGGGATTCTGGTGGAGGATGAACAAGTTAGAGTGAATCCAGCAAGGGAAATTGTGGAGCTGATTTGTACAGATGTGGCTTTTCTAGTTAATCTCCGTGACCAGATTATGGTGGATGTAGAAAATTTGTTTCACTCCTTCTCAATCAACAAATTGATCAATTTTTATGCCCTGCTGGAACTGAAAGAAAAAGAAAAATTTATGTTGGAATGGGCTGCAACGGATTCGTTGGAGACAGCTGTTAAGCGAAAGATGTACATCTTAGTTCAATACAAAGCACAGCTGCTCAGGATGATTATGGAGTCTCATAGACAATTTTGCATTCCTGGCCAACATTGGACTGCCACAGCCTCCCTAATATTTGATTTACTATCCGATGCTCACTCAAAATCCATGGAATACTTACTGGCTCAACAGCGTGAGCATGGATTATCCATGGATCAACCTTGCCCTTCCTCAATCGTTGATTCCTCTGTTGATAGTGGTGCTACTCTTGCACGATGTTATGCTATCACCACTTATACTTGTTGGGTAAGGCCGGTGATTTTAGTGAATGGAGTTTGGACGCCTGTTCAGGGTCCTGATTTTTGGAGAAGCGGTTGCCACTTGTCGTTATTTTTGAACAAACTGAAAATGCCAGCACCTGCCATTCAAGAGATTTTTGTTCCGCATGACTCTTTTATTGCGCCTATACTATATTGGCAGGCAGTCAAGTGGATACTCAGGACTTGGCAATGGACCAAGGTCTGTGAAGAAGTTGTTAAATTCAGTTTGTCTGGTGGTCTGCGACCAGTGAGGGAGGATGTCTGCCAGGATATTACAGTATATAACTTGGGCGTGGAGCGTATTCCCGCAGATTTTCTCCGCATATTTGCACAAGGTTTGGCTTGTCACAGTTTTGTTGATTCAGTCGTCCAGAGGGACTTGGGAGATATAGAGGAAGCTCCCGTGTTGAGTAGGAGGAGCGATTATACTTTGTTCAAAGCCCAGAATCTCCTCCAGCCGTCTCTCCACATCATGCATCCAGTTCCTCCTCTACTGATTGTTTCCTTGCATTTTGATTCTACGGATGTACCTGTGCATGCTCAAGCTGACACTCAAGCCCCCGTTTCAGTTGATTTCACTAAGTTTACCGAGGCCCTTGAAGACCTCCGATCATCTCTTGCTCAGCGCATTCATGAATCCAACTGCGAGATGTTATCCAAGCTTAATGCTGTTGAATTGGGCGTTCGTGGGGACCTTCTAAAAGTGCAAAGCCTGCTTCGCCAGTCTTTTGAGACTGCGTGTCGAGTTCTTGAGAGACAAAGTAATACTCAAACAGCGCAAATCACTGATCTCAAAAAGGGCTTGTTGGCACCCGTTGGCACTATCTTTGGCGACCTTTTTGATATCAAGAAGAAGCAACGGGAGCAAGATGCCAGGCTCACTGCAATGGATGAACAAATTGCTGCTATCAGGAGCGAACATTTGGACTTTCAATCAAAGATAGCAGCAGACATACTGAGCCTCTCCACCCAAGTTGGTGACATCACCGATTTCCTAAGAGGTGGTGCTGCCAAAAAGGGGGAAATGGGAAGTAGCAGCCGCCCCAGCACTACTGTGAGAACTCAAGCTCAAACGTTTACGCTTCCACCAACAACTGGAACTTTTGAAGAAAGAGTTGCACAGGCGAGGAGACACATCATAGAGACTGGACAAGTTATAAGTATGGAAGAGGCTGCTGAAAGAGTTATTGAAGCCGACAGAAGGGTATCTGATAGGTTGGAAAGAGAGAGGAGAGAACGTAGGCAAAGCAGGAGTGGAACTTACAAAAGAAGAAGATGATACTGATTAAAATCTCCTGTACTTTGTTGAGTAAATGATATTTGCTTCTAGCAGACGTTGTGCAATTTATCTTTGCTTATCTTTTCCTATCGGCTGCTAAGTTTTGTCATCACCAAAAAGGGGGAAATTGTTAGGATAAAATTTATAGTTTTGGTGATAACAAAGAAAAGAAAAGATTTGGACTTAAATGATAATATTCGAATAATATTCTCACGATGATCAACATTGCTGACAACAGTTATTGGTTCAAGCTACAGTTATGATTTCGAGTTGATTAGAATCAAATCTTGGAACAGTGGAGTGATTGATTTGGTTATTCGAGTTATCGGGGCAGAAATCTACCGATTAAGCATTGAGAATGGAGATATCTGCCAACAGCTCTTGACTATTGTATCGAAATGGTATCTGCCAACAGCAACGGGAACAGTGAATTGTTCTACCAACAGAAAGGGCCATATGCATTGATAAGCTCACTCGACAGAACTTGAAACAGTACTATTTATCGCTGGTGACATCAGATTTCGCTACAGTGTTGTTTTTGGAAACAGTGCAAGTAACTTTTACTATCGACAGCTTTCGTAAACAGTTAGCTCAACACGACATCGTTTGCATCAACGGATTTGATGACGTCAGCCACAGTAGACATCATGACGTCATCATAATTTTCAGCTACAACGCTCCCAACAGATATGATGACATCAGCAGTACTGAAGTTTGTAAATGGAATGATATAATGACGTCATCAGTGCTGAAACTTGCAAAATTGTTGAATCTCGTTTACCGCGAAAAATCTCTCGATAGCAAGGAACTGTTCATTCATCTTCTTCAAGAAGAGATCTGTCGATAGAAATGATTTCAGGCGCAAGAAAAAGTTGATTCGAATTCGATCGTATACTCAATTGCTAAAGATCGATGGCCAAAACAAGAATCCCTCATACTGCCTGAAATTAAGGAGATGAGATTGGTACTATCTTTGGAAAAACAGTACACATTGGCAGAGGCGTTTTCAACGGGAGAGTACACATAAGGAAATGATACTCGCATCCCTGACGAAACGCAATTTACCATAAAATGGAGCAGGATTGACGGCGTTCTACTGTCAGGAATTCAAAAAGGATTTGTTGCCTTATCTGGATTCATCGACCGTTGAACGAAGATTATAAATAGCAGACATTTTTCATTGAAGATAAAACTTGCCACTGCTATTACTGAAACGCTGTCAAAATACTCCTAGAGCTTACTCGTTGTTGAAAGCATTCAAAGCTCAAGCACTCGAAGAATCTTCATTTATTTGATATTCATCGTTATACCTTCGAGTGTCACTCTCTGGTTCACATTATTGAATCAAGTTTCCTTGTTTTAGAAACCAGAGATTTTACAGTACTCACAAATTGTATTCATTGTTGTATTTGACTGAGTCTGTAACAAACGAGCTTCTCAAAAAGCCGTTTGAAAACACTAAAGTGTTGTAACCAGCAGCTGTGTCTGCTTGGATAGTTGTTGTGAGATACTAGGAGTTCTCGTAGCTGCGGGTTACGGGATCGGGTGTTTGTAGAAGGACTACTCTCATCAAAGTCTTCTAGTGATACCTTCCGAGGAGGAAGAAGGGGAGACGTAGGACATTGAAGTCCGAACTTCCAGAAACAAATCTTGATCTCTATCTTTTACATTACGCACGATTACATTACTTGTGTTTATTTACTGTTCACAAACCAATCAGCCTTTTTCCGCACAAACATTGTTGGCTGAAAAGTTTTCTCATAACTGAGATACTCTTAAGTTTGGTAACTCGGACTTAAGTGAAGCAAGAAGCTCGCAAAACATTTTAAAAGAGTTTTCAAAAATACAAAAATTGAAGGAGTTCATTCAACCCCTCCTTTCTGAACTCCTATTTACTTAGTGATCCTATTTCTGGGACCATCAGACTTCTGCTGAACTTCGCACAACTTCTCGCAGGATTTCGATGAGAAATCTGGTAGCACAACTTCTGAACACGTCGCAACATACGTAGGACTTTGGCTAAGGGATTTGGCGAAACTGTTGCAGAACTTTGGCGTGAGTTTGCTGATGTTCTAACAGAGGGATTTTCGAGTGGTGTGAGGAATTCTGTGATTGTCCTCTGGTATTTATAGGCGCAGAGGTGAGGAATACGAGCGTCCGCCATTAAAGGCTCTTAATTCTCTATCATTACGTCGACTGTTATGCGCGCATGATTTACGAGTTTTAATTGTCCATTACTTCTCTCAATTCGACGGTTACTGCACGAAATCTGCCTTTGTACGCGTGAGGATTCTTTTAGAATTTCCATGGTGAAGCTTTTCTGTACAGAGAACCTTGCTTTGCGTCGAGAATTTCCATGGAGAAGACGAAGTCTGCGTCGCTAAACGCTAGCTGCTGAAGTTGCGTTGCTGCTGAATTTGCGTCGCTGCTGAATCGTTGCTGCTGGTTTCTTTTCAAGCTCAACGACTGATCGTTAGCGTTGAGTCAAAACGTTGTCGTGTCGACTTATTCAAGCGACACCGTTTTGATATCGTTGTAAAGCACCTGCTGATTATCTTTAAGTGATGTACCTGCTGATTCAAGATAGCTGTGAATACCTGCTGGTTTGATCATCGCACAAGCCATCTGCTGAATCTTTAGCGTGAAGGCGAAACGCTGTCGTATCGATTTATTCAAACGACATCGTTTTTGCTATCGCTTACTTCTAGTACCAACAACTGGTTTGCGCTGTAGCTTCCTGCTGATTGCTGACGTTACTGCTGAAGTCATCATTGTTTAGCTTTCCAGCTGGTCTTCTCGCACCAGCTGATCTTTCTTCGTCTACTGAGCACGACTGGTCAACTGCTGAACTTCGACCACCTGCTGATTTTCGACCAGCAGGGAAATTTTTTTTTTTTTTGTAGCTAAATTTTCGGGTTTTCACATCCCTCCCTCCTTAAAAGAAGTTTCGTCCTCGAAACTTTGGTTACTCTTGATTATCGACTGATCTTTCTTCGTCTACTGAGCACGACTGGTCAACTGCTGAACTTCGACCACCTGCTGATTTTCGACCAGCAGGGAAATTTTTTTTTTTTTTTTGTAGCTAAATTTTCGGGTTTTCACATCCCTCCCTCCTTAAAAGAAGTTTCGTCCTCGAAACTTTGGTTACTCTGATTATCGAAAAGGTAGGGATATTGGCTTTGCATCTTTTCTTCCACCTCCCAGGTGGCTTCTCTTTCGGTGTGGTTCGACCACTGGACCCTGACATAAGGGATCGTTCTTCGTCGGAGTACCTGGTCCTTTCTTTCCACGATTCTAATCGGGACTTCTTCATAGTTCAGTCCTTGGGTCAGATTTCCTTCCACAAGGAGTGGCCCTTCATCAAGAACATGACTAGAGTCTGGGATATATCTCCTTAGTTGAGATACATGGAAGACATTATGGATTCTCGACATACTGGGTGGTAAGGCCAGTCTGTAGGCAAGTGTTCCTACTCTTTCCAAGATTTTGAATGGTCCGACATACCGAGGATTCAGTTTTCCGGCCTTATCGAATCGGACTACTCCTTTCATTGGTGAAACCTTAAGGTACACTTTTTCACCTACCTCGAAAGCCAAAGGTCTTCTCTTTAGATATGCCCAGCTCTTCTGTCGATCCTGGGCTGCCTTCAGTCTCTCCATTATAATGGCTACCTTTCTCACTGTCTCTTGAATGAGCTCAGGTCCGGTGATAGCCTTCTCTCCGACTTCATCCCAATATAGCGGTGATCGACATTTCCGTCCATAAAGGTCTTCATATGGTGCCATCCCTATGCTGCTGTGGTAGCTATTGTTGTACGCGAACTCTATTAGGGGTAGATGTTCGCTCCAATTGCTACCGAAGTCTAATGTGCAAGTCCACAGCATGTCTTCTAGGGTCTGGATGGTCCTCTCAGTTTGACCATCTGTTTGCGGATGATAAGCAGTACTGAGAGTAACCTTACTTCCCATGGCTTCTTGGAAGCTCTTCCAGAAATGAGATACGAACCTTGGGTCCCTATCTGACAGGATTCTTGTTGGAACTCCGTGTAGTCTGATGATGTTGTCCATGTACGACGAAGCTAGCTTGTCCAAGCCGTAGTTCATTCGGACAGGTAGAAAGTGCGCGGATTTTGTTAACCTATCCACGATTACCCATATTCCATCGTGGCCTAGTCTGGTCTTCGGTAGACCAACTACAAAGTCCATGGATATGTTTTCCCACTTCCATTCTGGAATTTCCAGTGGTTGTAACAATCCTCCAGGTCTTTGATGTTCGGCCTTGACTTGTTGGCATACGTGGCATCTTGCAACAAAATCAGCAACATCTCTTTTCATCCCATTCCACCAAAAGTGTCCTTTCAAATCTCTGTACATCTTTGTACTTCCCGGGTGTATTGAGAATTTGGACTTATGTGGTTTAGACATCACTTCCTGACGGAGGTTATCGACGTCGGGTACACATAGTCGTCCGTTCATCCAAAGGATCCCGTCTTGGTCCGTCCGGAAATCAGGTGATTCCCTTTCCTTGATCTGTTCTTTCAGCCTTATCAAGCTGGTGTCTTGATCTTGTTTTAGCCTTCCCTGGGTGGTAGTTGATCGTTAAGTCGTAATCCTTTAACAGCTCGAGCCATCGTCTCAGTCTCAGATTTAGTTCCTTCTGGGTGAATATGTATTTGAGACTTTTATGGTCGGTGAATACTTCGCACTTTGCACCATAAAGATAGTGTCGCCAAATCTTTAGGGCAAAAACCACCGCTGCAAGCTCTAAGTCGTGAGTCGGGTAGTTGCGTTCATGTGTCTTCAGTTGCCTTGAGTCATATGCAATTACTATGACATCTTGCATGAGAACACACCCTAGTCCTTCCTTCGATGCATCGCTGTAGATGGTAAAGTCTTTGTCTCCCATCGGTAGCGTCAGCACAGGGGCAGATGCAAGCTTTGTCTTCAGAGTCTAGAAGCTTGTCTCACACTCTTCGTTCCAGTTGAACTTGAAGTTCTTCTGGGTGAGTTTAGTGAGTGGCAAGGCTATAGAAGAGAAGCCTTCTACAAACTTTCGATAGTAGCCGGCCAACCCCAAGAAACTTCTAACCTCTGTCACCGTCTTAGGTGCAGGCCAGTCCATTATGGCTTCTACCTTCTTTGGGTCTACTGATACTCCAGCTTCAGAAATTATATGGCCTAGGAATGCCACACTCTTCAGCCAGAATTCACATTTCTTGAATTTGGCGTACAGTTGTTTCTCTCGTAGGGTCTGGAGAGTAATTTGGAGATGTTCCTGGTGGTCTTCTTCGCTTGATGAATATACTAGTATATCATCTATGAACACCACCACAAACTTGTCGAGGAATGGTCTGAATACACGGTTCATGAGGTCCATGAAGGCCGCTGGTGCATTGGTTAGACCAAATGGCATCACTGTGAATTCATAATGACCATACCTTGTCCTAAATGCAGTTTTAGGGACATCCTCATCCCTGATTTTTAGCTGGTGATAGCCTGACCTCAAATCCTGCTTGGAGAAGGTTGTAGCTCCCTTGAGTTGATCGAAGAGGTCGTCAATTCTTGGAACTCGACCATGTTGAGTTGTATCAAGTTTGCGGAGAACGAATGGTCGCTTATCGAAATCTCACAGTTTCGATGGATCTTATATGTTTCAATAGTAGCATTGGTAGGAGTTGCTACTCTATAGGGTTCAGGTAGAATTTCAGGCTCTAACCCTAACTTCTTAGCAAACTTCCTAGACATGAACGAATGCGTAGCACCACAATCAAACAACACATAAGCAGGCAGCTTGTTGATGAAAATGGTACCTGTCACCACATCGCTGGCGTCTTCAGCTTCTTCCTGTGTCATTGCGAACACACGAGCATTGGGCTTATCCTCCCTAGGCCTTGGCTTGCTCGGAGCCGCATTGCTCGATCCAGCTTTTGCGCCTTGGTTTTTCGGACAATACGCAATTCGGTGGCCCAACTTTTCACACTTGAAGCATGCACCGATCTGCTTGAGACAGTCTCCAGGATGACGTTGGCCGCAGGTGGAGAAAGTGGGAAATGCCGGGTTATTCTGTGTAGAAGCTGAGCCGCGGTTGTTTAAGTTTGGCCGCTTGTTCCTAGGCCCACCTTGCGAAGTCTGAGCATTGAGGGGGCGCTTGTTTTTGTTGTCCGCTTCCCGCCTCTTTATGTCAGTCTCAGCGCGGATTGCAACTCCCATCAAGTCTTCAAGACTCGTGGCTTGGTAAACTGCGAGGGCTGACTGGATACGGCTGTTTAGACCCTTCTTGTATCGGTGCAGCTTTAGAGTGTTATCCGCCATAATCGTTGGGGCGTAGGTGCCAAACAAATTGAACTTGGAGGTAGACTCTACAACCGACATGTCTGCGGTTTGAGTGAAGGTCTCAAACTCGCTGAGCCTCTGGATTCGTACTTCCATGGGAAAGTACTGTTTCAAGAATGCTTCTCGAAACCTCTGCCACGTCATCGCTTGTCCATTGGCAGTCATGGTGGGCTCAACAGCTTCACACCATTTCCCAGCTTTACTGTCGCGGAGTGGTGTTACCACATCCACTTTGAATGCGTCTGGGACCTCCAATAGTCGAAGCTGCGTCTCGATGTTCTTCATCCAGGTTTGAGCACCTTCGGGGTCGTGGCTCCCATCAAAGGTGGGGGCTTTGTTCTTACGTAGGGACTCGTAATAGAACTTCGTCCCACGGGTTGGAGGGGGAGGAGGTGGAGCTTGGTTGTGGTTGGGACCAACCAACCCTTGAAGCGTTGTGGCAACCATTGTAACTATTGCCATTAGGTCTTCTCTACTAAGACCTGTTCCGTTGTGTGAGGGCCCTTCGCCTCCATTGTTCCTGTCG
>KV008307.1:20995-39015 GCA_001598015.1 Dorcoceras hygrometricum
GCTACAATATATCCTATTCATCGTCTATCTCTCCCTCGCCCAGAGGAATATCCTCAATCTCTTCCTCTTCCGGTTCTTCTTCCCAATCACCATCGAATGGGGCAGGGGCGTTGTTGGCTTCTTGGAGGCCGTGGATGGTTTGAAGTAGGCTATCCTTCTCATCCACTAGGGCCTCGATGAGCAAGTGTTGAGCTTGCATCGAGTCTTCGGCTTCGTGGATACGAGCCTGGAACTTCTGATGGCACTCCACATGGTTTGCTCTAACTAGTTGCTTCTTAACCTTCATCTTTTCAATCTTCTTGGACATGGTAAGGCCTATCTCAGTCAGTCCGGCAATAACCTTATGTGAGGCTTCTAAGGCTACTTGCGTTTCTTTAAGTTCCTTCTTCATGGCGGCTAATCCTCGTCTCTCAGTGGCTAACTGGGCTCTAAGGCGCCTAATTGTGCGGTCTTGGTTATCGAGGGCAATTTGTTTCATACGGAGGGTAGCAGCAGCACGAGTACGGGGAACAGAAGGGGCCATTCCTAAAATCGAGGATACATCCAAAAATATAAAGTCGTGAGGTTAATCCATAAACGGAAGATACTAACCATAGGGACTTCAGAACCGAAGTCGGAGTCCTGTACAAGAGGTTAGTGTATTTTCAAAAAGGCAAAAATGTGTATTCGGAGGGCAACACTGGTCTGTCGCCAAAATCCAAAATTCTTTCTCAATATTGAAAATTTCAGATTTGGTTTCCCAGCTGGATTATGTACCTGGTGAGCTCTGATACCACTAAAATATCACGCCCCGAGACCGAGACTCATGACATCGGCAATATTAAAAAATTATGAAAATTGTAAAATATTAAGCCATCATAGCATAGCTCAAACCAGTCTATTAATAATCGAAATATGATCGTTTTTACATCTGAAATAAAACTTGAATAACAGAATGCGGAAGCGAAAAATATATAATTAAATAGAAATCTGAATCTTCACCAGCCCCAGAATTGTTCTTGCTCTTATTCTTCTACCTGCTCTTCATTCTTATCTGGGTGGAGAAGTAAGGGGTGAGTGTTTGGGGAAACACTCAGCAAGTGGGGGATACCATTCGAGCATACAAAATATACTTATACATATACTGAATGATAGATTTCAGAACAGAGCTTAGACAGACAGAGCATAGCATAACAGAGCAAAGCATAGCATAACAGAGCATAGCATAGCATAACAGAGCATAGTCTGACAGATAGCACTGATGATTACTTCGTGTCTATGGTTTACTGATCAGTCCCTAAGTTTTGCTCCTCTAAGGGGTCGAGGCCATTAGTTACACCAAGTAACCCAGAAATCCGAAATATTCTGTAAACCCATATAACGACAGAATCGTGTCTATGGTTTACTGATCAGTCCCTAAGTTTTGCTCCTCTAAGGGGTCGAGGCCATTAGTTACACACAGTAACCCAGAAAGCCGAAATATTCGTAGACCCATATAACGAAAGAAAAAATCAGTGCGAGCGGAGTTTGAATGAGATAAACCAATCTGAACCAAAGGTGCTTGAACAGTAGACGAAGAACTTGAACTCGCGAAATGAATATATATAATATAGCCAACGAAATATATATTAGCAAAAGACCACTTACCGTTTAAATTCTGCGGGTGAAAATCTGGTAGCACGAAATCTGGAATTGGCGTACGACTTCTGCTGAACTTCGGACAACTGCTCGTAGGATTTCGATGAGAAATCTGGTAGCACAACTTCTGAACACTTCGCAACTTACGTAGGACTTTGGCTAAGGGATTTGGCGAAACTGTTGCAGAACTTTGGCGTGAGTTTACTGCTGTTCTAACTGAGGGATTTTCGAGTGGTGTGAGGAATTCTATGGTTGTCCTCTGGTATTTATAGGCGCAGAGGTGAGGAATTCGAGCGTCCGCCATTAAAGGCTCTTAATTCCCTATCATTACGTCGATTGTTACGCGCGCATGATTTACGAGTTTTAATTGTCCATTACTTCTCTCAATTCGACGGTTACTGCACGAAATCTGCCTTTGTACGCGTGAGGATTCTTTTCGAATTTCCATGGTGAAGCTTTCTGTACAGAGAACCTTGCTTTGCGTCGAGAATTTCCGTGGAGAAGACGAAGTCTGCGTCGCTAAACGCTAGCTGCTGAAGTTGCGTTGCTGCTGAATTTGCGTCGCTTCTGAATCGTTGCTAATCGTTGCTGCTGAATTGTTGCTGCTGGTTTCTTTTCAAGCTCAACGACTGATCGTTAGCGTTGAGTCAAAACGTTATCGTGTCGACTTATTCAAGCGACACCATTTTGATATCGTTGTAAAGCACCTGTTGATTATCTTTAAGTGATGTCCTGCTGATTCAAGATAGCTGTGACTACCTGCTGGTTTGATCATCGCACAAGCCATCTGCTGAATCTTTAGCGTGAAGGCGAAACGCTGTCGTATCGATTTATTCAAACGACATCGTTTTTGCTATCGCTTACTTCTAGTACCAACAACTGGTTTGCGCTGTAGCTTCCTACTGATTGCTGACGTTACTGCTGACGTCATCATTGTTTAGCTTTCCAGCTGGTCTTCTCGCACCAGCTGATCTTTCTTCGTCTACAGAGCACGACTGGTCAACTGCTGAACTTCGACCACCTGCTGATTTTCGACCAGCAGGGAAATTTTTTTTTTTTTGTTAGCTAAATTTTCGGGTTTTCACAGACTCTGTGACTTATGTGATCTACTGTCTGTCTGGCTGATTATATCTGTTTTGAGATCTTACCTCTAGATTTGTTTAGATGCCACCGAGGAGAGGAAGAGGTAGGACGACTAGACGTACTGAGGAGGAGTCTAGGGCAGGTAGTGATGATGACTTTCAGCAGGTTGAGAACGTTACTAGGCAGATAGGTGAGATGGAACTGGTCTTAGCATGATTTTAGCGTACGAAACCTCCGACTTTTGCTGCTACTGAGGGTGGTGCTTCGACCGAGGCTTGGCTAGTTCAGATGGAGGACTTGTTCGATACGCTGGAGTACGCTCCCGAGAAGAGACTGAAGCTGGCAGTGCTGCAGCTGAGAGATGTTGCACAGCGCTGGTGGAGGGGTACTTCTCGTATCCTTCGTGATAGTGGGGCTGTGATCACTTGGGAGAGCTTCTGCGAGGCCTTTCGACAGGAGTATACCCCGGAGTCCTTCTATAACAGCCGGGAGTGGGAGTTCGATAATCTGAGGCAGGGCAGCATGCGAGTGGCTGAGTATGCCCGACAGTTTTCTGTGCTTTTGGTCTATGTGCCACACGTTGCCAACCAAGAGAGAACAAAGAGGAACAAGTTTTTGAAAGGCTTGAGGCCTGATTTGTACCGGATGGTTTTGTCTGGTTCGCCTACGACCTATATTGATGCGGTGAAACGAGAAGTGGATATTGAGGAGAGTTTGATGGACGTTGAGGCTCCGATTCAGCCGACTACTGGACGCATCTCTCAGCCTGTTCAGGATGCATCTCAATCTTTTTATTCTCCTCAGGAGTCGCATCAGCAGCAGCAGCAATCGAGTCGCCAATAGTTTAGGCCTCGGGGAAAGAAATTCAAGAAGAAGGGCAACTCGAGTTCCTCTAGTTCCGTGAGCTCTGGTTCTGGCAGTGGTTCAGGTAGTGGTTTTGGCGGTGGATTTTGTGGACAGTGCGGAGGGAGGCATCCGACTTCGCAGTGTCGTGGTGTTCCGGGAACTTGCAATAACTATGGACAGCTTGGACATTTTCAAAGAGCATGTCCATTGTTGAGGGGACAAACTTTGGTTCCTTCAGAGCAGGGTTCGACTTGTGGTTCTTCGCACAGACCGCAGTTTCCTGTTCCGACTCAGCGATCTGGATTTCAGCCTAGTGAACCTTCTAGGTTTGGAGCACCTCAGAGACCTCAGTTCCAGATTCCCCAGCAGGCTCAGGAGAATGCTTTGACTAGAGAGCAGGCTGAGGAGATGCCTGGCATGGTGATTGGAGGTACATGCTTTATTTTTGATTTTCCTGCGAAAGTTTTATTTGACACTGGTGCATCACACTCTTTTATTTCTGAGATGTTTGTATTTGAGCATGGGTTGAGTTCTTCCCCATTGTGTGATGTTGTTTCCGTGTCTACCCCTGCTGGTGTGAGTCTGTGGTCTCGAGAGGTGGTGGTTGATTGCCTGATTAGGTTTAATGAACATGTGTTGGTGTCCAATCTGATTGTTTTGGGAATTAGAGATTTCGATTGCATCTTGGGGATGGATGTGTTATCTAGCTATAAGGATACAGCCGATTGTTTTCATGGTGTGGTGAGATTTCGCCCTGACTCGGGAGAGAAGTGGGATTTCTACGGTGCTGATTCGCGCTCGAAGAGTCCACTAGTTTCTGCCATGGAGATGTTTAGCCTGCTATCGCTAGGTAATGCGGGATTCATGATCTATGCGCTTGATAGTTCCCAAGAGCCGCGATTGGAGTTGAGTGATATTCCGGTCGTCCGAGAGTTTCCCGACGTGTTTCCAGATGAGATTCTTGGATTCCCTCCAAGACATGAGATCGACTTCAGCATCGAGTTGGTGCCCGATACTGCCCCGATTTCTAGAGCTCTTTACCGGTTGGCGCCCGTAGAGTTGAAAGAGCTGAAGGATCAGTTGACAGATCTCCTGGATAAGGGTTTCATCAGACCGAGTATGTCGCCTTGGGGAGCTCCGATTCTTGTTGTGAAGAAGAAGGATGGGTCTATGAGGATGTGTGTGGATTTCTGACAGTTGAATAAAGCGACGGTGAAGAACAAGTATCCTTTGCCGAGGATTGATGACTTGTTCGATCAGTTGCAGGGATCGGTCGTTTACTCGAAGATTGAATTGCGCTCTGGTTACCACCAGTTGCGGATTAGAGACGCTGACGTGGCGAAGACAGATTTTTGGACTCGATATGGGCATTATGAGTTTCTTGTCATGCCTTTTGGGTTGACTAATGCCCCAGCTGTGTTCATGGACTTGATGAATCGTGTCTTTAGTGAGTATATCGATCGGTTCGTGATCGTCTTCATAGATGACATCCTGGTGTATTCGAGGAGCTTGAGAGAGCATAAGGAGCATTTGAGACTGGTGTTGCAGAGATTGAGAGACTCGCAATTGTACGCCAAGTTCAGCAAGTGCGAATTCTGGCTTGATCGAATTATCTTTTTGGGTCATGTGATTTCGACGCAAGGGATTTCGGTGGATCCAAGTAAGGTTGAAGCAGTTCTTAACTGGGAGAGACCTAGGAACGTTTCAGAGATCCGCAGTTTCTTGGGATTGGCTGGCTATTACAGGCGTTTTATTGAGAAGTTCTCTTAGATAGCCAGGACTTTGACTCAATTGACTCAGAAGGATAAGAAGTTTGTTTGGACTGACGAGTGCGAGTACAGTTTTCAGGCGTTGAAGGAGAAGTTGACTACTGATCCTGTTTGGCTCTATCGTCTGGATCCGGAGGATTTGTGGTGTGCTCCGATGCTTCTCTCAATGGTTTAGGATGTGTGCTGATGCAGAACGGGTACGTGATTGCTTATGCGTCTCGACAGTTGAAGCCTCACGAGACGAGGTACCCTGTTCATGATTTGGAGTTGGCTGCGATAGTGTTTGCCTTGAAGATTTGGCGACATTATCTGTATGGTGAAGAATTTGTGGTGTACACCGACCACAAGAGCCTGAAGTATATCTTCACGTAGTCTGACCTGAATATGAGGCAGCGACGATGGATGGAATTGCTCAAGGACTTTAACTGCGAAATTCAGTATCAGCCTGGGCGGATGAACTCGGTTGCCGATGCCTTGAGTAGTAAGACCCAGCCTGCGATACTTTCTTCTTTGAGAGTCTCTAAAGTCTACGAGTAGTTGAGTACTTCTGGTTGGTGTTTCCAGCCGGGTGACCAGTACTTCATGGTTTCCTCGATTCAAGTAGAACCTCAGATTGTGAGCGACATTAGGGAGGCGCAGAGGACTGATCCGTACATTCATGAGTTGAAGATTAAAGCCCGAAGTGGTCAGTCTGATGATTTCTCTATTTCTTCCGATGGGTGTCTGAGATATAGAGGAATATTAGTGGTTCCGAACCTGATTGATTTGTAGGAGACCCTTCTGAATGAAGCACATTGTAGCCAGTACAGTGTGCATCCGGGCGAGAGAAAGATGTACCATGCCTTGAAATCTCACTACTGGTGGGAAGGCATGAAGAGCGACATCTCTGGTTTTGTTGCTAGATGTTTGAATTTCCAGCAGGTCAAGGCTGAGAGAATGAGACCTGGTGGATTGCTACAGAGTTTTGAGGTACCCCAATGGAATTGGGAGCACATCGCCATGGATTTTGTGACTCATTTACCTCGATCGGGTAGGGGATGCGATGCAATTTGGGTAGTGATTGATAGACTTTCGAAGTCAGCCCATTTTATTCCCTATGACGTGAGGTGTTCAATGAAGAAAATGGCGAAGCTGTATATCGACCATGTGGTGAGATTGCATGGAGTTCCTGTTTCGATAGTGTCCGATAGAGATCCAAGATTCACTTCTCGATTTTGGAAGAGATTGCAGGCAGCGATGGGTTCGCGATTGGCTATGAGTACAACCTATCACCCACAAACAGATGGTCAGTCTGAGCGGACTATTCAGACTTTAGAGGATATGCTGCGTGCAGTAGTGATGGATTTCAGTGGTGGCTGGCAATGACAATAACCTCAAGAAGTGCAAGGTGATAACCATTGGTTGTCTGGAGCAAGGGTTGGTCCTTGGTTTGATCCATTGATTATGCTTGCCGCTTGGACTTAGGCCCACCGTGAGAAGTCTGAACATTTGAGAGGATGTTTTATCTTTTTTTTCTCATCGCACCTCTTTCTGCCAGTATCGGCTTGGATTTCAGCTCCCATTAAATCCTCAAAGCTTGTGGCCTAGTGAACCACTGGGGCTGATTGAATACGACTACTCGACCTTTCTCAAAGTTGTGCATTTTCAAAGTATTATCAGCCAAAATTGTTGGGACATAAGTGCCCAACGAATTAAACTTCAATGTGTACTCCACCACTGATATACCCGCGGTATGGGAAGGTCTCAAACTCACTGAGCCACTGTATTCTTATTGGAGAGTATTGCTTCCAGAACTTTTCTCGGAAATTTTTTCCATGTGACTTGTCCATTTTTAGTCATAGCTGGAGAGATTATCTCCCACCATTTCCTGCTTTACCATCCATGAGTGAGAATGTGAGGAATCAGAATTTGGTTGTGATTAATCGTAGTGATTTGGAATTAATCGCATGAATTTTGAAGGTTTTGCGCATGAAATCTGATTCCCCATTGTAATTCAAACGTTGTGCTATGGTTTAGACACCAGTCCTAGCGAATTTTGGTAGTCAACGTGGGTCAACGGTACTGTAGCTCTCAGCTGGTGAATTTTTGAATCAGTAGAGATGATGTAAGCGTGACGCGTTGTTATCTGCTGGCAGTAGTTGCGTTAGAAGGAGCGACCAGTCGATGGTTTGAGGAACCAGTCGCGATATATCTGTCGATAGATAGGATGACGTATGCTGTGCGACGTCGTTTTGATAAGTTGAAACGCTGTATTTTGAGTGTTGCGTCTGGTACCAGTCGCGAGATAATTGTTGTGAGTAATGCGTTGCGGCTGGGGGACCAGATGTTGGCAGCAATGCTTACGTAACCATTACGGCGTCGTTTAGATTAGTTGACGCGTCATCGTTTTGTGTAATTTCGCGAGATCAGTCGCTGATGGGTTTTTTAAGAGATCTGTTACCAGCTTTTGGTTGCTTCACAAGAGATATCTGTTGTCAGCTGGTGAAGCTTTGCGACGTCGTTTGAGTTAGTTGGAACGGTGTCGTTTTGATGTTCTTTTGAGACTACAACGACTGGTTTTGTTGAGAGCAAAAGTTGGTTACTGTTATAATATATCTACTGTAGCATTTCTCAACGACTGAATTAGAGGAACAACAGCTGGTGAATTTAGAGATATATATATAGAAGTGTTGATCGACACTTAGAATTAATTGGAACCCGATATTTCTTATCTTCTTATCCAAACCCTCGTTAGCTACTGTTCATCGTGACTTATATTCCGTCGATTGCCGCCGTTCTCCACCGATGATTTGAGTGATTTTGGTGGTGCTGGATTCGTTGTGAGTTGCTCTTTCGATTGCTACCCATTTGAAGCCTTGAATAAACGTTGGAGAAGAAGTACGAAGTTGCCGTGTCCTCGTACAGAGAAATTCGTTGGTTCTTCTGCTGGTTTGAGTTTCTGGGTGAGCATCTCTTGTTGTTTCTAGCTTCGGTAGACTTGTAGAACTAGAGCAAGGTTCTGACCGTAGGCTATGATGCTTAGAAGTTTAGATTTAAACTAGAACTAAGCTTATATGTGAGGCCTGTGACAGATTTGAGTTCGCAGGAGGTATCTGCTGGGATTTTCGAAAGCAGGAAGAGGCTGTGTTGCTTCAGTGGTTGTACCGTGCCTTTGCAAAAATCTGTTGAGGTAGAATTCAGTCGTTGAAGGTACGATTGAGCGTGATTTAACAGCTTCGAGAATAATCTGCGAGTATCTGAGTCTTGAGTCTGGCTTATGTGAATCTGTGAATTATGTGAACTGCCTGAATTACTGAATTGTATGCGCTATTTACATATTTTATGCATGTATAAATCAGATATGAATTTCTTGGCATTCATGCATACATATTGAGCCTGATTGATCGATTGATGACCCGAGATTAGAGCCACGCTGTGACTGGGCGACTGATGTGTTTGCCTGAATAGTCCAACGCTATCATCAGAGTGGTGATCGACTGACTTGTCGTTTCGGAATACAACCGAGCTGTGATGGCTGACGGGCCGGAATATCACGGACCGATGATTTCCACCGGCTGACTTGCTGTGCGTGGTATAGAGGCTTGACTGATTTGATTTGCCAGTTGACTTACTGGTCTTGATACCCGATTTCCTTTGCAGCCTCATGCATCTCATAACTTTTGATACTGCATGTTTATGAGTTGCTGTTTATTTAGAGCTCTTCGTACTGAGGCTTGACCTCGTATTTGTTTTCCTGCTTTGTGTGACTTGCTGTGCGTGGTATAGAGGCTTGACTGATTTGATTTGCCAGTTGACTTACTGGTCTTGATACCCGATTTCCTTTGCAGCCTCATGCATCTCATAACTTTTGATACTGCATGTTTATGAGTTGCTGTTTATTTAGAGCTCTTCGTACTGAGGCTTGACCTCGTATTTGTTTTCCTGCTTTGTGTTTCTTGGGTCTATGTTACTCATTTTCAGGATCTTCAGGTAACCAAGCTGGACAGAGTGGAGGTTCAGCTGGTCGATCCCCGTTCCCTTGAGTCCCAGTTATATATTTATGTATTGAACCGGGGGATACCCCGTGTTACTATGTATTGGGGATCTGTATTTGATTTGAGATTTATTGTTGTTATTTGATTTTTATGAGTTTGAGTTAACTCATATTTTGATTATGAATATTTTGAATGTATGATTTTAAGTTCAGGCCCAAAGTATTTCGAAAATTTTTAAGCCCGATTTTTACGTTTCCGTGATTATGGGCTTAATTGTGCTATTATCTTGAGTAATTAGCACGGGGCCTGACATTAACTGTTCATTGTTTAATCTGTTTATTTGCGTACTTTTAGTTAATCGAGAAAACAGATTTGAAGTGAGAGCCTCAAATCTGGTCACTCAGCTTTGAGTTAAGCACATGCTTGTAAAACGTTTTTAAACGGATTTGAAATAGAAAAATTGAATAAGTTCATTCAACCCCTCCCCCCCCCATTCTGAACTCCTGAGTTTATGTTAACTCTATTTTCGATCCTTTTGATCCTATCAATTGGTATCTGAGCCTTGTCATCTCAGTTATTGAACAGTTTGATCTTCTGCGCTTATATTCAATATGTCTACTTCTCACAATAAAATTCCTATGTTTTCTAAGGAGAAGTACGACGATTGGAAGATCAGGAAGCAAGCCCATCTGGCCGCTCAGGATGATGACATGTGGTTTGTCATAACAGATGGACCCATGAAGATTATAGCAAACACGGCGATGGCGATTACTGCTGGTGCTCCACAGTGGATAGAGAAAACCAGACTGGAGTAAACACCCGAGGATAAAAAGAAAGCCAACCTGGATAATGTAGCAAAGGACATACTATACAATACGTTGGACAAAAACATGTTCAGCAAGATAAAGACCTGCGCTACTGCCAAAGAGATCTGGGAGAAGTTGACTCAGCTCTACGAAGGCAACGATGAAACAAAAGAAAACAAGCTGACTGTTGCCCAGCAGAAGTATGAGTCCATCAAGATGAGAGAGGGAGAGACCATGACAGAGTTCGACGAGAGATTCAGCTCTATGGTGATCGAGCTGACGAGCCTTGGCAAGGAGTACACAAACAGAGAACTGGCTCTCAAGGTGATGAGAGCTCTGCCAGGGAATGGGATGTAAAGACGATGGCGATGCGTGAATCAAAAGATCTGAACAATATGGAACTCCGCGATCTATTCGCAAATGTTAAAGCCTATGAGTTCGAGCTAGAAACCAAATCAGAAGCTCAGCCATCAACCTCACAACCCACAAAGGCTCTTGTTGCTACCGTCTCAGAAAAGAGCTCACCAAGAAAGACAGTAGAGCAAATAAGCAACGACGCCATGTCATTCTTCGTAAAGAAGTTTGGAAAATTTATGAGAAGATCTCACAACCCTTCTTTCAATTATCACAATGCACATAAATCAGAAAATATTTCTACTGATCAAAATTGTTATAACTGTGGTAGACCAGGGCATTTTGCAGCTTATTGCAAGAATCCAAAGAAAGATGACAAGCGGTCAACTGAAAGAAGAAGGAACAGATTTGAGAAGAGGCCAAACAAGAAGAATGACTAAAAGGTGCTTGTTGCTGAGGAGAGCAACAGCAAATGGGCGGACTTAGATTCTGAAACAACATCAAGCAGCTCATCAAGTGAGAGTGAGCAAGAATAAGTCCACTGCTTGATGGACAACCAGACCACTGAAGAAAACGTATTCGATTTCTCTAATAGTGAATTTACACGAGAGGACCTCATTAATGCACTTAATGAGATGGTCCATGAGTACAGAAATATGTCTCAGACATTCAAGGAAATTAAAGCTAAAAACAATGGTTTGAAAAATAGTTCAGCTTATCCAGGCACTGCTCAGCTTGGGGAATCTAACAATTTACAAACTAAGTTGAGTAAGCTGAAAATTGTGAATGAATCTTTGAGAACAAAGTCCTGTGAGCTCTCAACTGAAAATGAAAGATTAAATCATGTGATGAGTTCCTGGACTAAGTCTTCAGTTTCCTTAAGTAAGCTGCATGAGACCCAGAAGCCATTAAATGACAAATCTGGCTTAGGTTTTAGCTTTGTTGAAAGCAGCTCTGAGGATACATGTACTCAATCAGATCTGGATGATGATAAGTTCAAGAAAATGAATTTTGTCAAAGTCAGTGTTATACATGATGTTTGTGATTCGGTTAAGTACGATGAATAGTTCACTGGACAGCTGAACCATAAGGGCAAAAAAGGTAGTTACATTAAGCCTGAGAACTATAAGCCCAGCAGGCTAACAAACAGACTTGAGAAGGATAAGGAGAAATTTGTACCTAAGTCGTCTGTTTTGAACCAGCAAAGGCGTGGTTCTATGAAGGTTAAATGGGTAAAGGTTCAGCCCAAGCGTGATCTCAATGGTAAAAGTACAAAACCAATCTCAACAGATTGCACAAGAATTCAGCACGAACCCTTGTGGACATCCATACTGGGAAAACTGTTAAGGTAATTCAAGTATGGGTCCCGAAAGGGATAATCCGATCTGGACCCAAGTAAAATTGGGTAGCAAAAGTTTATTTTTGTGATTGCAGTATAACAGGTACACAGCTTCGAAGGACTCAAACAAATGGTATCTGGACAGTGGTTGTGCAAGACATATGACTGGAAATTCAAAGCTGTTATCAGATCTGACGCCACACAAAGGAGCCAAAATATTTTTTGGTGACAACTCACACGGTAACACTGTGGGTAAGAGTAAGCTTACCCATGGTAACATTTCAATATCTGATGTCTTTCTTATTGAAAACCTGCGTTATAATATTATTAGTATAAGTCAGCTATGTGACTAAGGTTACACAGTTAACTTTCAAAAGCACACGTGCACAGTTCAAAATCCAGATGGTCTGACAGTATTAGTAGGAAACAGATCAGGGAATACCTACATTGTCAAATGTTCAGAGCATCTGGGGTCTGAACTGATTACCTAGCAGCTGAATCTTCCAAGAGCTGGCTGTGGCACCAGAGAATGAACCATCTGAATTTCAATACAATTTCCAAACTGAGTAAGCTTGAATTGGTTTCTGGTATGGCCAAATTAAAATTTTCAAAAGACAAGATTTGTTCAGCATGTCAGCTGGGAAAGCATATTCGTTATACTTTTTAAAAGAAAAACGGTAATAGTTCTTCCCGAATCTTGGAGCTTTTACATATGGATCTTTTTGGTCCTATACCCGTAACCAGCTTAGGGGGAACAAAGTTGTGACGCCCAAACCCCATGGGAGCCATGGAATCAAGGAAAAAGGAATGAAAAGGAAATAAAGGGGCTGAAATAATAAATTAAGCAAGCTGTATTGCCTTGCTCAAAATAAAATCAAAGTACAACCGTTGGCGCCAAGAAGTTAAAATCAGATTTCATTACAATTTCGTAGTACAAAATGCGAAGTCGCGATATTACAACTACTGAACTCTATTTGAATTCATCTTTGTTGTAACGGATCTCAATACAGATTTGACTAAGATCAAAGACAACAAAAATAGCAAACACAAAATGAACATCACGGAAACACAGGCCTTCGATAAACACTAGCACGCCGTTACTGGTTCAAACTCCACCTCCCATATTCTCCGGCGCGGACTCACCTGCACCAAGAAAGCTAGTGAGCCTAGGGGCTCAACAAGAAAAACTGAGAGTAACAAAGCACAATATATGCAGGCGCAATACATAAGACATCATAGTTTAAAGGAAGTCATAAAACATCGTTTGTCGTAAACGTCTGTTCTGGGAATAAAATCAAATCCCAGCGTTATCATTTTCATTAGACTTATGGCTCAGAAGCTCTACTTAGGTCCCGTTGCACTCGACGAATGGCTACTGATATCAGTTACAATATGGTGAAATCTCACCCAATATGAAGGGGCAACCGACCCTCTCGTCTGCTGCTCGCCCTTCCAATTTGGACCGTCTGTTATCTTTTCCATAAATCCTAAATTCTGAACATTTTCTTCCTTTAAACATCTACTGAATGGAATCAGATCTTAACATCAGGGTTCACTTCATTTTAAATCATTTTCCATCAAAACATTCTTCACTGAGCATCCAGTTGAGACATAGGAAATCAGTTGTTGGAATAAATGGTAGTTGGATACAACCAGTCGTTGGGTACAACCAGTCGCTAGAAGGAATCAGACATTTGGTACAACCAGTCGTAATGAATAGGAACCAGTCGCAACATAGGAACCAGTAACAAGATAGGAACCAGTCGCAAGACAGGAACCAGTCTCAATGAATAGGAACCAGTCGCAACATAGGAACCAGTCGCAATGAATAGGAACCAGTAGCAAGATAGGAACCAGTCGCAATGAATAGGAACCAGTCGCAATGAATAGGAACCAGTAGCAAGATAGGAACCAGTCGCAATGAATAGGAACCAGTCGCGAGACAGGAACCTTTAGAAATGAACAGTGCAACTACTGAATTTGACTTGGTGTTATAACATCAAAACGACAACCACGCTATCAGTTATTGTTTATCAAACCAGACTTTATACTGATTCAACTAACAACTACCGTGTTAGGACAATATTTATAAGTTTTGGTGATAACAAAAATAAGATAAGTTGCTATTGGACAATCGGTTGTCGCAGGAGTATATTCTATCTACAGTAGCATTTCAGCAGTTGAGGTATTCAAGTGGTGATTCAGCAGATGGTATGCTTTCAGTGGTTGATTCGTATTCAGAGAGATTCAGCAGGTACTTCATTAAAGAGCAATCAGCAGATGTTGTTGTCTCGATCAGCAGATACCGATTTGAGTCTTCAGCGTGTTTTGCTAAGAAGTTCTAAACGACAGCGTTTTGATAAGTTGGAACGACGTCGTGGAGTGCACAGTTTCGTTTCAGCAAATGAAGTAATCAGCAGAAGCTTTCTTGAAGAGATTCAGCAGTTTCTTAGTCTATTTGTTGAAGTTGCAACGACAGCGTTTGATTTAGTTGCAACGACAGCGTTTTGTTTGATTCAGCAGAAGCGTTCCTTAGTTGTTTCAGCAGATAGCTACATGTTGCTAACCAGCAGATGCTTTACAAAGAAAGCAAAACGGCGTCACTTAAATAAGTTGACACGACATCGTTTATTGCTAAAGGAATCAGCAGATGGAAAAACGCATATGCATATCAGCAGGTGAACTCTTCCAAGAGTTTTTCCAGTCGAAGTTCTTGACAACAACGATGGATGTAAGTGCTGGTTATCTAAGTAATTTCAGGCGCAAGCTCAAGTGATTCAAATACGATCGTTTACTCATAAGGAACAGATTTGTTGGATCGTACAGTTTCCTGGAATTGAGGAGACAAGTTAGGTACTATTTTGGGTAAATAGTACAGTGTACAGAGGCCGTTTCTCCATGCTTGCACAGATTTGGAAAGAAGACAAATTGGCTCTGTGAATGAGCAGTTTACCTTGTAGTGGAGCAGGAATTACGGTGTACGATTTTGGCAGTAATTCAAACGGGATTCATTTTCCTTTGAGAATTTAATATGACCGTTGCAATCGAAGCCTATAAATATCAGCAGCGGTGTTGAAGAAGAAACACTTCGCTTATTATCAATTGCTGTAACGCTGCCAAAATATCTACAGAGCTTTCACTTCGTTGATATTCAAAAAGCTCAAGACTCGAAGAACTTATTCGTTTGATCTTCATTAGAAAAACTTTTGAGTCAATCTTCTGGTTGTTCATTGTTGATACCAGAAGATATTTACAGTCTCTAGATTCGTGTTTTCATTGATATATTCATTGAGTCTGTAAACGAACTGTCTATTCAAAGAAGTTCGTAAAACGTTCAAAAAAAAAAAGAAAAGGCCAGACATGAATTTACAAATGATGATAAAAAGAAAGCCAATCTGGACAACGTGCCAGGGACATTCTCTATAAGACGCTGGACAAAGACAAGAATATGTTCAGCAAAATCAAGACCTGCGCTACTGCCAAAGAGATCTGGGAAAAGCTTGTCCAAATTTGCGAAGGCAGTGATGAAACCAAGGAGAACAAGCTGACTGTGGCTCAGCAGAAATATGAAGCTATAAAGATGAAAGATGGCGAAACCATGGCTGATTTCGACGAGCGCTTCAGTGCCATTATTATTGAGTTGAACAGCTTGGGCAAGGAGTATAGCAACAGGGAGCTTGTGCTGAAAGTGATGAGAGCTCTACCCAGAGAGTGGGATGTAAAGACGATGGCCATGAGGGAGTCCAAAGATCTGAACAAGATGGAGCTCCACGATCTATTTGCAAATCTGAAGGCCTACGAGTTTGAACTCGAAACCCGATCAGAAGTGCCCTCAACTTCCCAGCCTACTAAAGCTCTTGCTGCCGCTACTGCTGATCCATGCTCTCCCAGCACGAGCAAATCAGCAGATCAACTCTCTGATGACGTCATGTCCCTCTTCGTTAAGAAGTTTGGGAAATACCTGAGAAGATCTTTCAACCCTTCTACTTCTTTCAATAATTACAATAAATCTGATAAAGTATCTTCTGACTTGAAATGCTACAATTGTGATCGTCCAGGTCATTTTGCTGCTGATTGCAACAGGCCAAAGAAAGACGATAGATACAAGCGTGAAGATAGAAGAACTGATGATAGATACAGGAAAGAAGAAAGATACAAGCGCAATGAAGAAGATGATGAAAGAAATGTTGAGAAGTCCAAGGACAAGTCCAAGGACAAATACAAAGAAAGATCAAGCGACAGAAGGATGAAAACCAGCAACAACAAGAGATTCAGTCGCAAGCATGATCGCAAAGTTTTCGTGGCTAAAGAAAGCACCAAAAGCTGGGCTGATAGCGACTCAGATTCAACCAGCAGTAGCTCATCTTCAAGCGACAGTGAACAAGAGGAGGTTCACTGCTTCATGGCTGACCAAACAGATGAAGATGAGGTATTTGATTTTTCTAATGTTGAATTTACACGAGATGACCTTGTCATTGCACTTAATGACATGGTAAAAGAGTACCGAAAGCTTTCTCATTCATTCGAGGAAGATAAGGCTGAAAACATGAGTTTAAAGAGTAATTCAGCTGAATCAAGTTCTGATGAACTAGAGGATGCTGACATTCTAAAAACTGAGTTGAGTAAGCTACAAGCTGAGAATGAATTGTTGAGAAATGAGATCAGCGAGCTCAAGGCTGAAGTTGCTAAATCGACTGTAGAAATGAGCTCTTGGAACAAGGCTAATATTACTCTCCAAAAGCTATATGAAAGCCAAAAGCAAGTCAGCGATAAGACTGGTATTGGATTCAACGATAGCGAGTTCTGTGAAGGAGAGACAAGTACTCAATCACGTTCAGCCTATGACAAGTTCAATAAAATGAGCTTTGTCAAAGCTGATATGATATATAACTGTCTTGAGTCGGTAAAGTATGATAATCAGAACTCCCCGAAGCTGAACGAAAATTGAAAAGCTGGTATAGGCTTTTCAAAACCTGAGAGGTTAAAGCCTGACTGGCTAAAGAACAGATTGGATAAAGACAAAGCGAAAGCTAGTCAAAAACCATTTGTTCCCAACCAGTCGAGGCATAACTCGAAGAAGGTTAAATCAGGTTGGAAAAAGTTTCAGCAGAGGAGAGATCAATATGATCATCATATGAAACCAAAACTCAAAAGACCAGCACGAGATTTTGCACACACTTTCGTGGATCCTAGAAGTGGAAAAACTGTAAGGATTGTTCAAATCTGGGTCCCGAAAGGGGTAATCCAATCAGGACCCAAGTAACATTGGGTACCAAAAG
This sequence comes from Dorcoceras hygrometricum, assembly GCA_001598015.1. NCBI lineage: Eukaryota > Viridiplantae > Streptophyta > Magnoliopsida > Lamiales > Gesneriaceae > Dorcoceras > Dorcoceras hygrometricum. The sequence goes on from KV008307.1 coordinate 38,063, forward strand.
TGAGTTTCTTGCGTGCAGGTCAGCAGGTACGAACCAGCAGACACATCAAAAATGTGGTACCTGGACAGTGGATGCGCAAGACATATGACTGGAAATCCGAAGCTGCTGAAAGATGTAATCCCACACAAAGGAGCAAAAATTGTCTTCGGAGATAACGCATATGGTAACACTGTGGGTAAGGGTAAGCTTATCCACGGTAACACTTCAATTTCTGATGTACTTGTTGTTGATAACTTGCGTTACAATTTGATTAGTATCAGTCAACTTTGTGAAAAAGGTTTTCTTGTCAACTTCCAACAACACACTTGCACAGTTCAGGATTCAACTGGTCTAACTGTGTTGGTGGGTAAGCGTTCTGGGAACACTTATGTTATCAACTGGTTAGAGCAAGAGAATTCTGAACATTTGTGTCTTGCAGCTGGCTCTTCCAAGAGCTGGTTGTGGCACCAGCGAATGAACCATTTGCACTTCAAAACTATTGCTAAATTGAGCACGCATGAGATGGTTTCTGGCCTGCCAAAAATAACTTTTTCAAAGGACAAGATTTGTGCTGCTTGTCAACTGGGAAAACAAATCAAATCTACTTTCAAAACCAAAGGCGGTAAACGTTCTTCCCGAAGCTTAGAACTTTTGCATATGGATCTTTTTGGTCCTGTTTCTATAACCAGCCTAGGGGGAATGAACTACACCCTAGTAGTTGTTGATGATTTTTCCAAATATACTTGGGTGGTGTTTTTAAAAGCAAAATCAGATACCGCTGACCAGTTGATTAAGCTTTTAAAACGTTTACAAAATGACAAATCTTGTACAGTAAACCGGATAAGAAGTGATCGAGGAACAGAGTTTTTAAATCAAAAATTATCTTCTTATCTGGATGACATTGGAATAAAGCATGAGCTTTCAGCAGCTAGAACTCCTCAGCAAAATGGCCTAGCTGAGAGGAGAAATCGTAC